>PJEN01007546.1:0-47567 GCA_004024605.1 Pteronura brasiliensis | reverse complement strand
ATCCAGCTCCTTTAGGTGTAGGGTTAGGTTGTGTACCTGAGACCTTTCTTGTTTCTTGAGAAAGGCTTGTACCACTATATATTTTCCTCTCAGGACTGCCTTTGCTGTGTCCCACAGATTTTGAACTGTTGTGTTTTCATTATCATTTGTTTCCATGAATTTTTTTTCAAATCTTCTTTAATTTCCTGGTTGACCCATTCATTCTTTAGAAGGATGCTATTTAGTCTCCATGTGTTTGGGTTCTTTCCAAATTTCCTTTTGTGATTGAGTTCTAGCTTCAGAGCATTGTGGTCTGAAAATATGCAGGGAATGATCCCAATCTTTTGATACTGGTTGAGACCTGATTTAGGACCCAGGCTGTGGTCTATTCTGGATAATGTTCCATGTGCACTAGAGAAGAATGTGTATTCTTTTATTTTGGGATGGAATGTTCTGAATATATTTGTGACGTCCACTGGTCCAGTGTGTCATTTAAGGCCTTTATCTCCTTGTTGACCTTTTGCTTAGATGATCTGTACATTTCAGTGAGGGGAGTGTTAAAGTCCCCTACTATTATTGTATTATTGTCAATGTATTTCTTTGATTTTGATATTAATTGGTTTATATAGTTGGCTGCTCCCATGTTAGGGGCATAGATATTTAAAATTGTTAGGTTTTCTTGTTGGACAGACCCTTTGAGTATGATATAGATTCCTTCCTCATCTTATATTATAGTCTTTGGCTTAAAATCTAATTGATCTGATATAACGATTGCCACACCAGCTTTCTTCTGATGTCCGTTAGCATTGTACATTGTTCTCCACCCCCTCACTTTAAATCTGGAGGTGTCTTCAGCTCTAAAATGAATTTCTTGTAGGCAGCATATTGATGGTTTTTGTTTTTTTTACCCATTTTGATACCCTGTGTCTTTTGATTGGGGCATTTAGCCCATTAACATTCAGGGTAACTATTGAGAGATATGAATTTAGTGCCATTGTATTGCCTGTAAAGTGACCGTTACTGTATATTGTCTCTGTTTCTTTCTGATCTACTACTTTTAGGATCTCTCTTTGCTTAGAGGACCTCTTTCAATATTTCCTGTAGAGCCGGTTTGGTGTTTGCAAATTCTTTCGGTTTTTGTTTGACCTGGAAGTTTTTTATCTTTTCTATTTTCAATGATTGCCTAGCTGGATATAGTATTCTTGGCTTCATGTTTTTTTTCATTTAGTGCTCTGAATATATCATGCCAGTTCTTTCTGGCCTGCCAGGTCTCTGTGGATAAGTCTGCTGCCAATCTAATATTTTTACCCTTCTATGTTACAGACTTCTTTTCCTGGGCTCCTTTCAGGATTTTCTCTTTGTCACTAAGACTTGTAAATTTTACTATTAGGTGACAGGGTGTGGACCTATTCTTGTTATTTTGAGTGGGGTTCTATGAAACTTCTGGATTTTGATGCTTGTTCCCTTTGCCATATTAGGGAAATTTTCTCCAATAATTCTCTCCAATATACCTTCTGCTCCCTTCTCTCTTTTTTCTTCTTCTGGAATCCCAATTATTCTAATGTTGTTTTGTCTTATGGTGTCACTTATCTCTCGAATTCTCCTCTCGTGGTCCAGTAGCTGTTTGTCCCTCTTTTGCTCGGCTTCTTTATTCTCTGTCATTTGGTCTTCTATATCACTAATTCTTTTTCTGCCTCATTTATCCTGGCAGTAAGAGCCTCCATTTTTTACTGTACCTCATTAATACCTTTTTTAATTTCAACTTGGTTAGATTTTAGTTCTTTTATTTCTCCAGAAAGGACTTTTATATCTCCAGAGAGGTTTTCTCTAATATCTTCCATGCCTTTTTTGAGCCTGGCTAGAACCTTGAGAAATGTCATTCTGAACTCTAGATCTAACATATTACCAATGTCTGTATTGATTAGGTCCCTAGCCTTCGGTACTGCCTCTTGTTCTTTTTTTTTTTTTTTTTTTTTTTTTTTTTTTTTTTTTTTTTTTTTTCTTTTTTTTTTTTTTTTTTTTTTTTTTTTTTTTTTTTTTGTGGTGAGTTTTTCCACCTTGTCATTTTGTCCAGATAAGAGTATATGAAGGAGCAAATGAAATACTAAAAGGGTGGCAAAGACCCCATTAAAATGCACTTTAACCAAATCAGAAGAGACCCCAAATCATGGTGGGGAGAAAGGGGATAAAAACAAGTTCAGGAAAAAAAATTAAAATAAATAAATAAATAAATAAATAAATAAAAATGTAAAAAAGAAAAAATATATATATTAGACTGGTGACTAGAACAGGGTTGCCCACTTAATTTTGGGGGTATTTTGGTCTCTTAGAAGAAACTACCTCCCAAAATTTTAAAGAATGAGACAGTATATAAGGGTAAACACAATAAAGGTATGGAATACGCCTATAAAGAGGAAAAAAAATTTTTTTTTAATTTCTAAAAAAGGAGTTGATAAAGTAAGTTGGTTGGGAGAATAAAGAAAAAGAAAGTGGAGAGAATTTGCGTGGGCTGGAGACTAGAACAAGCCCGGAGCTTGATTTAGGGTATATTTTGATCTCTTAGAAGAAGTTATACCCCAAATTTTTTAGAAGAAAAAACCCTATGTGTATACAAAAGATAAAGTTAAATACAATGAAGGATAAAATATGACTATAATAATGAAGGTTCAAAAAGATTATTTTTTTATGAAATGTATTGTTAAGATAAACTAGTTAAAAAACGTTAAAAATGAAGAGAGTAAAAGTTAAAAAAAATTTAGCAGAAGAAAAAAAATTAAATTAAAAAATTAAATTAACTGCAAGACTAAGGAATCATGGGGAGAAAGCCATGAGTTCAGTACTTTGCTTTCTCCTCCTCTGGAATTCCGCTGCTCTCCTTGGTAAGTGAACTTGGTCTTGGCTGGATTTCTTGTTGATCTTCTGGGGGATGGGCCTGTTGTAGTGATTCTCAAGTGTCTTTGCCCCAGGCGGAATTGAACCGCCCTTACCAGAGGCCGGGCTAAGTAATCCACTCGGGTTCGCTTTCGGCAGCTTTTGTTCCCTGAGCGCTTTCCGTAGAGTTCCGGAGGACGGGAATGAAGATGGCGACCTCTGAATCTCCGGCCCGGAGGAACCGAGAGCTCGGGGCCCCACTCCTCAGTGCATCCTCAGAGAAAAGTGCTCAATCACTCCCATCTCCCTGGCCTCTGGCCGCACTCTGAGCTCACCCAGCCTGCGACCAGTTCAAGGTAACCCCGACCTGAGAGCTCTCTCCTGGCTCTGTCTCTGTAGCCAGCTTCCCCGCTCTAATACCTGTGAGCTCTGCGACACTCACAACCCCCCAATCCTTCTCTGACCCCGCGAGACCTGGGACCACGCTGACCCCGCCTGGGCTTCATCCCGGTTTAGCCTCTGGAGTGATGTCCCTCAGTGGAGCAGACTTTTAAAAGTCCTGATTTTGTGTTCCGTTGCTCCGCCGCTTGCTGGGAGCCAGCCCCTCCCCCTGCAGTCTATCTTCCCGTCGCTTTGGATTCACTTCTCCGCTGGTCCTACCTTTCAGAAAGTGGTCGATTTTCTGTTTCTAGAGTCGCTGTTCTTCTTCTCTTCAATCTCCCGTTGAATTTGTAGGTGTTTGCAATGGTTTGATAAGCTATTTAGCTGATCTCCTGCTACCTGATGTCGTCTCAACCTGCTACTTCTCCGCCATCTTGACTCCTCCCCCTGAATATAGAATTTTTAAAAGAAAGATTTTTTCTGCTCACATGTATTTTAGTGGATCATTACAATGATTTAGATAGTTGAGGATGGCAGGACAATAAAAAAGAAATACTTAGGTTTTAATGATTATACTTTTTCAACTGCTCAAGAACAGGGATATCTATGTATCTACCTATCATCTATCTATCTATCATCTATCTATCTATATATATATATATATATATATATAATCTGTATCTATCTTTCTATCTATATCCATCCATCTATCATCTATCTATCTATCTAAAGAGATAGAGGAGGGCGGGTACCAATGCCCTACTTGACAATTTTTCCTATATCTAGTCATGTTAGAGACAAGATTTCCACTTAAATGAAATTATCTCAAACAGATAAAATTTCTAAATACCTGCTAACCTTACAGGTAGAAATTACCCTGAGTATATGAGCTTAAAAGTTAGTTACAACTCAATATTTCTAGTTATTTTGTAGTCAAATTTCAAGATCAGATGTCTCAAATTATCTAAAAATTCTCTATGCCAATATCTCTCTAGCTCATTTTAGATGAAGAAATGCAGTATGTTCAACAAATACCTTCTCAGAGTCACATAATATAATGTGGTTTTCTTATTCTAGCCCTTTATTGTGATGTCAGTCTTATCATGGCCAAAATATTTATTATCCAACCACCATCATGATAAATAATAACTTATAATTCTTTATAGTAGCTTTTCAAACTATTTCATTAATATTAAATGCTGTGATTTCAAGAAATATCTTGGGAACAATTATATTTCAAAACCTGAAAGTAATAAAATATTTTTCAGTATCATAACCAGAAAACATTATATCCTATAGCTTATGACAGTCACAACAACACTTTCCATCTGCTTGTGCCATATGCCATATTGAGTGAGGAACTTGGGGGTAGCCTAAGACATTGAGAACATAGTCAAATATCATTTGAATGGCTTTTACAACTGCTTAAGTGTTTGCACAGTGACAAAGTTTGAACAACATAACACATTAGTACTCAATAAAAAGAGATCCAGACAGTTCTTATATTTGAATGAGTGAATAAAATATTTAACTCTCCAAAGGTACTGAAAAACCAAGATACTTTGTGATGACTTAATAATGTCCTTTTGCAAGGAAGGGTGGTGGCTTAATCATCAGAGAACACATTAATGAATTAAAATCATGAGTAAGCCCGACAGAAATATTTTTTGTTTCAAAGAAATAATAGATAGTAGTTGCTTCTGTTTGAATAAAGTCGAATTGTGTGAATAGCAATGTTGAAATAAAAAGTCTCACATCTGCCCTACCTGTATAGTCATTTTGTATGTATAAATTCCAACAGAATTTGCTATATACTTGTTATGTAATAGCCATGAAAAATTGTTCCAAACTATGAAATTTCTCTTAAAGAGTACATTTTTGCTTTTTGAAAAAAGTCCATGTTGGAGAAGTGATGCAGCAAAGGTCATTCCTGATTTTGCTCTTCCTCACAAGAAGAACAGCTAAATATTCATGGACAAGACAGGACTGAGAGAATCCTAGAACAGAAGGGTGAGACTGAAGCACTTTCCTCTGCACCACAGAGACAAGACAAACTGCATTAGAAGGGTAAGAGGAACAGCTACACACTGACCATGTTGCTCCCTACCAAGACCAGTGAAGGACATCACAGAGATGTCTCCCTTAAGCCTACTGTTCTTCCAGTGAAAAAAGAGAGCCCAGGGGTGACATCCATGTGCCCAATTTTGTGGACTGCTCTGTGAGAGTCCCTACCCTGGTATGCCTCCATGGGAATCACAGAGGAATATGCAGGGTTCAAACACTGACTATGATAAAGAAGGTGGAGGAGTTTCCAGCAACCAGCACTCAGATCTTGGCAGAATGAATTCCTACCCACAGAGCCCTGGTAGTAGTGCCAACCAGTGGTTTTGCTCATCTGCAGAACTATTTGGGGGTTACTGTTTGACCGAGAGACTTGGTGGGGTGCATGTCCATCCAATCTGGGTCTTCAAATGAAGAGTTTTGCCCACCCTGCAGCCTGTTCTGTCCATGACCAGCAGAATATCTGACTCTTAACTCCACTCACTGCAATTCCTAACTCCTCACTGACCAGAAAGCCTGTTAAGAAAAATTTGGTAGTTGCCTGAAATGGGCCCTCCCAATCCCACACAGGCAGGAGTCTGATTCATACCCCTTGCCCCATTATGGAGTATGGTCCCCAGCCCTATATGATAGTAAGGGCTGGTGTTCTTGGAAGCTCCATAACCCAGCAACTGTTGAGCAGAGAAGCATGTGGGTAGAACTCATTACCCCAAAGCAAAAACCTGTGACACTCTTCAGCCAAGAAATTTGGAACACAGTTTAGCTTGAGTCAAGACCACAAACCAAGAGTATCGTGCTGTATCAAGGTGAAAAAATGAATTCATAGCTCCACTTACTGCTAAATACAGCCTTTAGATTACCTGGCCAAGGAACCTTGCCAGAGCACATGTGAAGCTATGTAGCACTCCAATGGCTCTGCTCATAATGGCACTGGAACAGAGCACAGCCCATAGCTTTTCCCTATCTACAAATTAAAAAATAGTGTTATCATCTGACCAGCATATTTAGTACACCTTCCTGCCTGATTTTTGTCCCAGAGTAACCAGTCATGCAGGTCTGGGGTTTTGTCCTACTGACCTACCAGATCAGGGAAGTTAATTCATTGCCCTCCCTGAATATAGTATCTAGCCCCAAATATCTAGTAAGCCATTCCAGAGAATCGGAAACCATGAAGTCCATCCTACAGCCTCACTTGGGCAGGGAACAAAGGCAGCAGTCCTATCAGCTGTTCTCAGCTGGTGGAATACTGGCCATCCCCACCATCAGAGCTCAAATAGTTGCCTTACCTAAAAATAGACCCTAAGAGCAGGACCTAACTGTCCAAAGACATTATGTGTCCAGACACATTCATAAACCTAAACTGAGCTGACTGTCTGGTGAAGAACTTTTTCTGCCAAAGTGAACGTTCAAAATCTATAATAGGAGCTCAGTTATTCAAATGCAGATAACAATGTAAGAAATCAAGGATCACAGAAAACCTGGTAAATATGATACCACCAAAGGAAATTAATAAAGATTTAACAGCTGATACTGAAGAAATAGAGATCTGTGAACTGTCAAAGAATCCAGAATATTCTTCTGAAAGCATTTAGTAAACTACAGGAACACAAAGACAACTAAACAAAATTTTTAAAATAATATCTGAATTAAATGAGGAGTCAACAAAGAAAGAAATACAATTTGAAAAGCCCATTGAAATCCTTGAATTGAGAAATTCAATAACTGAACCAAAGAATTCAGTAAAAATCTTTAAAAACAGGTTTGACTATGCAGAAGAAAAAAAATCAGTCCATAGGACTTTTGAATTATCCATTCAGAAGAGTAAAAAGAAAAATCTGAAAAAGAGTGAAGAAAGCCTATGGGAATTATGGATACAATAAAAAGAAAGATTATTTTCATGATGTGAATTCCAGAAGAAGAAGAGAGAGAAAGGAACAGAAGGTATATTAAGCAGTAATGGCTGAAAACTTCCCAAACCTTGGGAGAGAAATGGACATCCAGCTCCAAGAAGCCCAGAGGACTCCAAACAGGGCTACATCAAGACACATTATAACTAAGTTGCCTAATGTCAAAGACAAAGAAAGAATTTTGAAAGAACCAAGAGAAGAGAGAATTTACATACACGAGAACTTCCATAAAACCATTTCACAATGGGAACTTTTCTGGCCAGAAGAGAATGGGATGATACATTTAAAATATTGAAAGACAAAAAAAAGTAAAGGAAGAACACTATAACTAGTAAGCTATTCTTTAGAAATGAAGGAGGGATAAAGTCTTTCTCAAACAAACAAAAGTGAGACGAAGCATCATATACTAGGCTTACGTTATAAAAAATGTTAAAGGGAGCTCTTTGAGTGGATATAAAAGAATCCTAAGAACATAAGAAAGCAGTGTAAAAGTCACTGGTAATGCTGAATATACAGTCAAAGTTGGATTCTGTAATATGGTAATGGTGCTGCACAATTCACTTACAACTTTAGTTTAAAAGTGAAAAAACAAACAACAAGAATAGCTAAAACGACAATAATTTGCTGCTAGTTCCACAATATAAAAAATATGGAACTTATCAGAAACCTAAAATTTGAGGGGCTGAGAAGTAAAGTGTGAAGCTTAGAAACTCTATTGAAATTGTTATTAGCTTAAAATAGAGTGTTAAAGGGACACCTCAGCGTCTCAGTTTGTTAAGCATCTCCTCTTGGCTCATATCACGATCCTAGGATTGAGTCCCACACTGGACTCCTTGCTGGGTGGGGAGTCTGCTTCTCCCTCTGCCTGCCACTCCCCTTGCTTGTGTGCTCTCTCTCTCTGACAAATAAATAAATAAAATCTTTTTAAAAAATAGGGTATTATAGTTTTAATATGTTTTATGTAAGCCTCACAGTAACCACAAGGGAAAAACCTACAGAAATTACACAAAGAACATGATAAAGAAGTCAAAGCATGCTGATATCACAATACACCAAAACACAAAAAAGACAGCAGATAAGAAACAAGGAATAGTAGATATACAGAAAAATGAGAAAAAAAAAATAATAAAATGGCAATAGTAAATCCTTACTTATTAATAACTACTTTAAATGTAAAGACTAAATTGTCCAATCAAAAAACATAGAATGGCTGCATGGATTAAAAAATAGAGAGAGAGATCCAGTGATATGCTGCCTACAAGAGACTCACTTTAAACTGAAAGACACACAGAGACTCAGAGTAAAGTAAAGGAAAAAGACACTTCAGATAAATGATAACAAAAAAAAATCCCCCCAAACCAAAGCCAAACCAAACCAAAATAAAACAAAAGAAAAAACCACCTCCCCGGGGCGCCTGGGTGGCTCAGTGGATTAAACCCTCTGCCTTTGACTCAGGTCATGATCTCGGGGTCCTGGGATCGAGCCCCACGTCGGGCTCTCTGCTCAGCGGGGAGCCTGCTTCCCCCTCTCTCTCTGCCTGCCTCTCGGTCTACCTGTGATCTCTGTCAAATAAATAAATAAAATATTTAAAAATATATATTAAAAAAAAAAAAAAAAACCACCTCCCCACACGGGGTAGCCATACTTACATCAGACAAAATAGACTTTAAAATAAAAATGCCAAAAAAAAAAAAGACCAAAAAAGGTCATAATAAAATGATCAAGGGGTCAATCTATCAAGATATAACAACTGTAAATATTTCTGCACTTAAGACTGGAGAGCCTAAATATATAAAATAGAAACTCACAGAGATAAAAAGAAATAAACAGTAATACAATAATAGTTGGGGACTTTAATAGTCTCAACAATGAACAGATCATCCACACAGAGAATCAATAAGATAACAGAAGATTTGAAGAACACTATAGACTAAATGGATCTAACAGACATATAAGAAAATTCTAACAACAGCAAAACACACATTCTTCTAAAGTATATACATGAGAAATTTTCTAAAACAGATTATATGTTATGCCACAAACTAAGTCTTAACAAATCAAGAAGATTTCATTCATATCAAGTATCTTATGTGATCACAATTGCATAAAATTAGAAATCAATAACAAGAGAAAACTGGAAAATTCACAAACACTTGAAAATTAAATAACACTCTCCTGAACAGCCAATGAATTAAATAAGAAATTAAAGGGTAGACAAAAATGTATCTTAAGACAAATGAAAATGGAAACCTTGAATACTGAAACCTAAAGGCATTCAGCAAAAGGAGTTCTAAGAGTGGACTTCATAGCAACAAATGTCTACATTAAGAAGCAAGAAGATCCCAAATAAGCAAACTATCTCCCCACCTTAGGAAACCAGAAAAACAAAAACAAATCTAGCCTGGTTTAGCAGAAGGAAGAAAATAATAGATATTGAAGAAGAAATTAATGAGTAGAGAACAGGAAAACTATGGAAAATATTAACCAAACTAAGTTTGTCCACTGAAAAGGCAAACAGAATTGACAATTTTTTAGCTAGATTAACCAAGGATAAAAGAAAGAGGACCTAAATCCACAAATTTATAAATGAAAAGGGAAATAGTACAGTTGATACAACAAAAATGCAAAGAGTCATAGGAGGCTACTGTGAACAACTATATGCTGGCAAAGTGGACATCCTAGAAGAAATTGAGAAATTCTTAAAAACATATAAACTACAAAGATTGAATCAGGAAGAAATAAAAGTCTGAATAGACCAATTACTAATAAGGAGATTAAATGAGTTATCAAAAATCTCCCAATGAAGAAAAGCCCATGCCCAGATGGCTTCACTGGGGAATTTTACCAAACATTTAAAGAATTAATGGAAATCCTTCTCAAACTCTTCCAAAAAATGAAGAGGAGAGAAAACTCCCAAACTCATTTTCTGAGGCCAGCATCACCCTGATACCAAAACCAGAAAAATATAATACCAGAAAAGAAAACTATACACCAATATTGCTGATAAATTTTAATGGAACAATTCTCAATAAAATAGTAGTAAAATTCACAACATATTATAAAGATCATTTACCATAATCAAGTGGGATTTAAAATGGAATGCAAGGATGGTTCAACATACTCAATTTTTTAAAAATCACATGATCATCTCAACAGACACAAAATCATTTGACAAAATTCAACCTCAGTTCATGGTAAAGCTCTTAACAACTTAGGTATAGAAGTAACAAACCTCAACGGATAAAGGCTGCATATGATAATCCCACAGCTAATATCATGCTCATTGATAAAAGGTTGAAAGCTTCTCCTCTTAGGTCAGTAACAATACAAGGGTGTTTACTTTTACCACCTTTATTCAATATAGTACTGGAAGCCCTTGCCAGAGCAATTAGGTAAGAAAAAGAAATAAAGGCATCAGAATTGGAAAGGAAGAAGTAAAACTGACTGTATGTGCAGATGACGTGATTTTATATAGAGAAAATCCTAAAACCCCACCCAAAAAACTATTAGACCTAAACAATGAATTCAGTACGGTTACAGAATACAAAATAAAAATGGAAAAATCAGTAGTGTTTCTATGCACTAGCAATAAATGATCTGAAAAAGAAATAAAGAAAATGATCCTCTTTAAAATAACATTAAAAACAATACTTAGGAATAAACTAACTTACCTACTTTGAAAACTACACAACATCGATGAAGGAAATAAATGAAAAGGTATCCCATGTTCATGGATTGGGAGAACTAATACTTCTACAATGTCTAGACTACCAAAAACCATCTATAGATTCAATGTAATCTCTCTCAAGATTCCAATGGAATGATGTACAGAAGTAGAAAAAATAAACCTAAAATTTATATGAAAAGACCCTGAAGAACCAAAGCAATACTGAAAGAGAAGAACAAAATGAGAGATATCAAACTTCTTGATTCCAAGCTATCTACAAAGCTCTAGTAGTCAAAACAGTAGGATACAGTCATAAAACAGACATATAGATCATTAGAACAGAATTGAGAGCCCAGAAATAAACCCAAGCATATATGGTAAACCAATATTGGAAAAGGTAACCAAGAATACTAAATGAAGAAAAGACAGTTTCTTCAATAAACGATGCCAGGAAAGTCAGATATTCACATGTAAAAGAATGAACCTAACCCCCTATCTTACACTACACCAAAAATTAATTCAAAATTGATTAAAGGCTTAAATTTAAGACCTGAAGCTATGAAACTCCTAGGGAAAAACACACACACACAGGAAAAAAACATCCTTGGTATGGGTCTTAGCCCTGATTCTTTTTTGGATACAATACCTAAAGCACAAGCAAGTGAGACCACATCAAACAAAAATCTTCTGTGAAGCAAAAGAAATAATTAACAAAGTGAAAAGATGCCTTACAGAATGGTAAAAAGAACATTTGCAAACCATATAGCTGAAATCTAAAATGTATAAAGCACTCTTACAACTCAATAGCAAAAACCAAAAACAAAGACCCATGTAATCCAGTGAAAAATGGCCAAAAGATATGAATAGACATTTCTCCAAAAAAGATACACAAAGGCCAAAAGTAAGTAAAAAGATGTTCAACACTGCTAGTCATTAGGAAAATGAAAATTAAAACCACAAAGAGATATCACCTCATGCCTTTTAGAATGTTTATCATCAAAAAGACAAGAGCTAACAAATGCTGTTGAGGATGTGGAGAAAAAGGGAACCCTTGTGCACTGTTAATGGGATTGAAAACTGGTACAGCCACTAAGGAAAACAGTACAGAGTCTCCTCATAAAATTAAAAAACAGAACTATCATATGTCCACCACTTCCACTTCTGGGAATATGTACAAAGGAAACAAAAACTCTAACTTGAAAAGATATCTGTACCCCCTTGTCCACTTGTCCAAAAAATATTATTTATAATAGCTATGTATACCTCAAGTGTCCATTGATGGGTGAATTGATAAAGGAAATGTGATGTAGATAGATGATAGATAGATGATAGATAGATAGATAGATAGATAGATATAGATGATATTACTCAGCCATAAAAGAGAAGGAAACCTTTCCATTTGTGCCTGGATGGACCTTGAAGTCATTGTGCTAAGTGAAATAAGTCAAAGACAAATACTGTATGATCTTAGTTATGTGTGGGATTAAAAAAAGAGCCAACAACTCATAGAAAAAGGGATAATATTTGTGGTTACTAGAAGCATGTGTTGGGGGGCAACAGAAAAAAAATGTGATCAAAATGTACAAAATTAGAGTTAAAAGATAAATAAGTACTAGAGATGCATGATATATAAGAAAGTTGTTAAGGGAGTAAATCCTGAGTTCTCATCACAAGAAAAAATATATATATTTTTTTGCTTTCTCTTTTTATTGTATCTATATGAGATGATGGATGTTAACTAAACTTAGAGTGGTGATCATATCACAGTACATGTAAGTCAAACCATTATGCTGTAGACCTAAAACTTATACAACAATGTATATCAATTATATCTCAATAAAACAAGAGAAAGATATAAAAATAAATAACAAAAAATATACAGTCAGAAAATCAGTATCTTTAGATAAAGCACTTGAGTGGCTCAGTCAGTTAAACATCAGACTCCTGGTTTCAGCTCATTTCATGACCTCAGGGTCCTGGCATATAGCCCTGCATTGGACTCCGTGCTCAGGAGGGAGTCTGCCCAAGATTGTCTCCCTCTATCTCTCCCCCTGTACCTCGGCCCCTCTCCCCACTTGCTCTATCTCTAAAATAAGTAAATGAATAAAATGTTTAAAAAATAAATAGTATCTTTGAAAAAGTATCTTTGAAAAAGCAATAGTAACGCATTTTTAAAACTATTAACATGCCTATTAGCAACACTTTCCAATATGCATTGTATTATTTTTTTTAGTTTTTTCCTAAACTTTCAGTAGTCTTCCGAATATTATCATCCTAGTACAGTATTTCTTAGGGTCTATCACATATCTTCGGTATTATAGACCAAAAACCTTATGTTCATTGAAATCAGTGAGTTAAATGAAGACAGAGCCATATAATAGCCATCATTCGTACTAAATTTTCGAGGACAGATGCAATTCCATGAATATAGAACTAAATTAGATCTGATTTTCAGAACATCTGGAGTTCTTTCAAATAAATAACTGACAAATTAGGGGAAATTATATAGGTGTACTTTAAACTACACATCCTAATTTTTGGTTTAAAATGTATAATTATTGCAAGGACCTCTCATGTTAATGAGACTTCTAATTTCAATGAAATTTTTTATATTCTAGAGCATATTTTTGTACCTTTTATACAATAATTTTTATTATATTTCTATGTTGTGGAAATATTTACTTGCATTGTAGGAAACTTAGAAAATACAAACTGATAAATGGAAAATTACAATCACATGTGATTTCTCCATTCACGGCACATTTTAGTGTTGTTTGTTTCTTTAACATCTTACGGTCTTAATTTTGACTGGCTTCTTCTTTCTCTGCCTCGTTTCACATTGCCTTCATTCCACTACTTTTATAACAACGTGATTTTCATCACTGTGCTCTATTTCTTGCATTCCTCTTGTTCTTTCCACCCTAAGCTAGTTTTTTAAAGACAACATAAGGTTTCCTCTCCTCCAGAAAAGTTGGGGGTGTTTCATTTTTCTAAGCCTGTTTCTGCAGTAATTGTCTCAAAGTCAATCCAGTAAATTTTCCATCAAGCCATTCTGTTTACACTCCATCTGGATAGAAGTTATCTACATTGAACTTGAGGTAGACAGTCTCATTTCATTCTCAGTGTTCAACTTGATTGTAGAGACCTGGCCTCCACTTGAGGGCAGAGGCTTCTCCCTGCCTCACACATTAAGTGGTTTTCACTCCTCCCTGAGATTAAGCTCAGTATTATCTTGGCAAATTGTAGTGCTATTCTTGGATCTCTGAGTAGCACTCTTCCTTAAAGTGTCCATGCTGGTTCCCTGCATGAACTTTCTGGCTCAAAGCATGCTGCTATTGATTAGTTTGTGCTATCTAAAGGTTTACATGGTACTTTATAACTTGTGTTGGTAAGAACACAAAATCAGACAGAAGACTTATATACTGTTCAAAAGTATTAAAAAAGACAAGCTCACTTATTTAATCCAGAAACCTACAAAGGCTATTACTATGTGTATGTTTGTGTGTGTATATATGTATGTTTACTTTAAAGCTTGTAATATACAAACTCAGCCATGTTCCTTTCATTGGAAAGTTCGAGGCAGCAATCTCAAGAACAGTCAGTACACGTTAACACAATTTTTAAGTATTGCTATTCAGGTCTGCAAAGAATTGTGTCAGACATTTCCTTTTCTTTCGTAATAATTCAAGTGTCTGTTAGTCTTTTTGATAAAGCCAACTGGAAAAGCCACAGTGAAAAACTGAACAGTTATAGCCAGCCACTTAAAAGTCACTATAGTAGTATCATTTAGTGTTTTTAAACTTCAGAAAAAAATTAAATAAGAGAAAGGATTAGAGAATCTTGTCTGATAGACTTCTGTCCTGCTTCTGCTACTAATTAGCTCGAAAACTGGTCAGGTTTCAAGATGTCTGTGCCTTTGTTTTCCTAATTATAAAATGAGGGAGTCTGACCAAGTGAACTCTAAATCCCCTTCCATCCTTAGAATCCCATGACTCTATGACTCTGTTTCTACTATCCAGGAAACAAAACAAACAAGCAAGCAATCTATTATGACTGTCTTTAATTTCAAGTTCAGAAGAAAAAGGTTTTGTGGGATATGATACTCTTGTTCCCAAAAGTAATTTTGTAACCCTGTGTAAGTTATTAAGATAATTTCTTCAAAACTCAGTGTCTTCACAGGCTAAATGAACATAATTTCAACACTACCAACCTGGTAGTGTTCTTATTATGTCTTTGGGGCAAAAATAAGTATAAGTATAAAGACACTAATAATTTTAAATTTCAATACAAATGACTCCAGATGTATGTATATGGCGATGTATACCTGTCAAGTATGTACACGGTAGTACTTGGTATTTTTGCCTGACCTGGCAACATGCTTGGTCAGGTGACTGGTTACTATATTCTACTTAATGGTGAAAGTTAATAGACAACACTAAATAGAGACTCGCTGTGCCTTATAAAGATCTAAAGAGAAGGTAAAATGGAAAGCTAGTTCCTGTGTGAATAAAATAAGGCTACCTCTGTCCATTGACTCTTGTCACTCCATGTGACTGAAGTGATGTGTGCAATTTTTGAGTTCTTAAAAATTGGTTGCTTGCCTTCCATCCACTCTCTCTCTCCTTCCCCTGCTTTCTTCAAAATGGTTACGAATGCATCAGTCCTTAGACTTACAGAGATGAAAGGACATGTGGCCATTCTGCATCCTTCAAACTCAGCTGTGGACCATTATGTGAGAGAAATAAACTTCTGTGTTATTTAAGCCTCTCTATTTTGAGATGTCTTTGTTAAAGCAGCTTAGCGGGACACTAATACAGTGTATTGGCTGTCTCAGATTAATTATTCATAGCACCCACTTTCACAATCAAAAGTGTACTGGATTGGATGGCAAATGGAATGGTTATCCCAGTTCTAAACACACAAGAGGCTATTATTATATTGTGAGTTCATTCTCCCACCTTGAGAAATATTTTGCCCCAATAAGTATTGTCATTCCACTATGCTGTTATAAAAAGTATTTTCACCTTTGAACAACCTGAAGGGCAAAGACTAATGCTTTTTTATGTTTTGAAAGTGAAACAGGACAAACTCTACAAAGCCTTTGAAGATAAAGACAGAGGACAAAAAAGCAGCTCAGCACAATCCTTATTCTTGAAAAACATGGCTTTCAGACCTGTATTGTCATCACAGAATTGCAGAGGCTTTCAACTTGAAGATTACCTGCCTATCAAAAAAATAAGAAAAGCCAACAATTCCACAGAGACAGCAAAATCATGGCCAAGAATTAACTAAGAATCACAAGGGAGGATACCAGCCCTGGTCTGGGAGGAGGGGAGATCTTTTAAGTACTAGATCCCTTTGGAAAACTGAAGTAAATAATTCTTCACATTTTAAAATGTCTCAAATTTCTTGAGCAGAAGGCAAAAATCCTACGATAAAAGCTGCAAATCAGCAATGGGAACTAAATGTTGGAAGGGATTAAGGAGGGTAGTCCTGTCCTTCTTTCAGGATGTCTGTGCAATACCACCATTCCTCCTTCCTGTCCAGCAAACCCCAAGTTATCTCCATCTGCCTTGTGCATCAGAACTCATCTGCTCGCCTTTTGTTCTTGTTTTCATCAGTCACTAGGAATCCCAAATAATCCCATAGTTTCATTTCCAATTTCTATGTATTTCCTTTTCTGTGTCCATCCCTGGTGAGTCTCCAACTTCCAAAAACTTTCGCCAGTGGAACTGAGAGTTTGATATGAGCAAAACCTCCTATATTCCTAATCTCTTTTCTGAATGTTAACTTGATCTTCTTGCTCTAAGACCTGATTCTTCTGTAAGGATGCTATTTCCCTACAGTTGTCTCCATTGGTGGCTTTTTTCTTCTTTCCACATCTTTGTTTCTACTGGGAGGTGTGAGGGTCCTTCCTGTTCCTCACTGTTGCTTTCAGACATCTCCCTCCCTTTTTCCCCAAAACAATCACAGAGTTGAACTTTCAACTTTCATACTACACCACCCACTTTTTCTTAGTCATTCAGACTACACCACCCACTACACCTTTTCTTAGTCATTCCACAATGTTATCCCTTGGAGGGATATCCAAGAGATATCCAAGGGGTTATCACCTGGTTTACTGTCATTCTCTAAAATTACCTTTCCCAATTCTCTGAATTTAACAGCCTGTGAAAGATTCTTCTAATTCCCTGGCTTCTCAATTCCTTGACCTCCTTTACTCTGGAGATCCTGTCCTTCCTAAACACAGTCTCTCACTCTCACTGATGTTTCTTTTTTTTTTTTTTTAATTTTTTTTTTTAAGATTTTATTTATTTATTTGACAGAGGGAGAGAGATCACAAGTAGTCAGAGCAGCAGGCAGAGAGAGGAGGAAGCAGGCTCCCCACTGAGCAGAGAGCCTGATGTGGGACTCAATTCCAGGACCCTGAGACCATGACCTGAGCTGAAGGCAGAGGCCCAACCCACTGAGCCACCCAGGTGCCCCTTAATTATCTTTTTTTAATCATTATGTTCAATTAGCCAGCATATAGTACATCATTAATTTTTGATGTAGTGTTCAATGATTCATTAGTTGAGTATTACCCAGTGCTCACCACCACATGTACCCTCCTTAATACCTATCACCTAGTCACCACATCCCCCCACCCCCTTCCTTCTGTAACCTCAGTTTGGTTCCCAGAGTCCAGAGTCTCTCATCTTTATCCCCTCTCTGATTTCTTCCCATTCAGTTTTCCCTCCCTTCCCCTGTGGTCCTCCACGCTATTCCTCATGTTCCACATATGAGTGAAACCATGTAATTGTCTTTCTCTGCTTGACTTATTTTACTTAGCATAATCCCCTCCAGTTCAATCCATGTTGATGCAAATAGTGGATATTCTTCCTTTCTGATGGCTGAGTAATATTCCATCGTATATATGAACCACATCTTCTTTATCCATTCATCTGTTGATAGACATCTAGACTCCTCCACAATTTGGCTATTGTGGACATTGGTGCTATGAACATTGGGATGCATATGCCCCTTATTTTCACTGTGTCTGTATCTTTGTGGTAAATACCTACTGGTGCAATTACTGGGTCATAGAGTAGCTCTATTTTTAACATCTTGAGGAACTTCCATACTGTTTTCCAGAGTGGCTATACCAGCTTACATTCCCACCAACAGTGTAAGAAGGTTCCCCTTTCTCCACATCCTCACCAATACATTTTGTTTCCTATCTTGTCATTTTTGCCATTCTAACTGGTGTAAGGTGGTATCTCACTGTGGTTTTGATTTGTATTTCCCTGATGGCTAGTGATGTTGAACATTTTTTCATGTATCTGTTAGCCATTTGTATGTCTTCTTTGGAGAAGTGTCTGTTCATGTCCTCTGCCCATTTATTGACTGGATGATTTGGTTTTTGGGTGTCGGGTTTGAGAAGTTCTTTATAGATCTTGGATACCAGCCCTTTATCCATAATGTCATTTGCAAATATCTCCTCCCATTCCATGGGTTGCCTTTTACTTTTGTTGACTCTTTCCTTTGCTGTGCAGAAGCTTTTTATCTTGATGAAGTCCCAAAAGTTCATTTTTGCTTTTGATTCCCTTGCCTTTATAGATATGTTGAAAGAGGTCACTGTGGCCAATGTCAAAGAGAATTTTGATAGATTCCTGTCTCACATTTAGGCTCACTGATGTTTCCTGGGCTTATTTACTGGTAGTAACTTCATTCCCTTGATAATATCAATTTAACCATCATTCACTAATTAACACCTATCTTTTTGTTTTTTTTTTTATTTTTCCACTTTTATTGGGATATAATTGATGTACAACATTGCATAAATTTAAGGTATATGATATGTTGATTTGATACATTTATATGTTGCAAAATGATGACTACCATGGTGATAACTAGTACCTCCCTCACATCATATAATCACCATTTCTTTTTTCTGGTGAGAACATTTCATGTTTTAAATATATCCCGATATATACCTAGTTCAACGTTTCTGCAACTACAGTCAAATCCTTTGATCCTACCAGGTTTTTAGTCTCTCTCAGTGTCTTCCTGTCCTTCGTTTTTCATGAATGAACCTAGTTAAATTCCACTATTAATTATTATAATACTTCCTTTGCAATCATGCTCAATTCCCTTTTGCTTCACTCCATTTGTTACTCTTATGCTGCAAAACCTCTGCCTTGGTTAAGCCAGAGTTTCCATTTAACTCAGCACAGAAAAAAAATGGCAGAAGAAAAACAGACAATGTATTAAGTTGCCTTACCTTTTCATGATCACTAACTAGTCTTAGATGGTCTGCTAGTGCCTCTCAAAGCAAGTACTGTGGTCCCAACAGCCAAATTCAGCTGGCTACAAATAAAGACTTATTGGAACACAGACACATTCACTTATCTATATTATTGTTATTCATATTATTTTGTTTATATTATTGTTATAATTTGTTATTGTCTATGGCTGCTATAAGGTAGAGTTGAGAAGTTGTGACAGAGTCCAGATGGGCTAGAGCTCAAAATATTTACATTCTAGTCCTTCATAGGAAAAGTTTCTTGACCTCTTCTCTGATGCATTCATTCTTCTGTTCTTCTAGAAGATAAGTTTAAATCTATCCTTCTTCTCAAATTTTCAACAATACCTTCCTGATCCTCACTTGTACTTAAAGCCCTTGTGTCCTATTTTATTTAGGAAAAAAAAGAATTAGCTTTAAAAATCACCATGTTACCACCTTTACTCTTTCTACTGCTCTGTCTATGCCATTATAAACGATAACGCTGATTGATAATTTCTTTTCTGTCACTAAAGACAAGCATGTATGCTCATATCTGCCTTTCAGATGTTGATCACTTTTTGGTTCTCCTTGAGAGAAAAGCCTCTCAAAATTGTTGTCACCATTTCTACATTTTGTCCTGAACTCACTCTGACTGGACTTCAATTCCTACTATTCAACTGAAATTTCTCTTGTCAGATCACCAAGAACCTCCATCCCGCTAAATTCAATGGTCAATTTTCAGTTTTTGTTTGTTTGTTTATATCTGATCTACAAACTGCACTGAATCCTTGCACTCCAAACCCCTTCTACAGTAGAGTTCATCATACTCTGCTGATTTTGTCCCTACTTTACTGGTTACTTCTCTTCCTTTTCTTGACCCTTAGTGAGACTTGGGTTTTCTTCATGGAGCTCTGTATTTTCCTTCTCAGTCATCTCATCCAGTTTCATGGCTCTCAGTGCCATCTCTAGCCTAGGATTATCAGACCTCTCTTCTGAGTTCCAGACTCATACAACCAACTGTTATTATAGGCTTCTCAAAAAAATTATATGTCCAAAATCAGACTCCTGATGCCCATCCTTCACCAAAATAGGAGCATTCAAACTATATTCCCCATTCCAGAAAATGGCCACTTCTCCTATAGATTGTTTTGGCCAAAAACATTTGATTCAGTGTGATCCTCTTTCTTTCACAGCTTCTTATCTCAGAAGATGGGTCTTTACAATAGCCTGTCATGGTCTCTATGATCTGGTCTCCAGTGCTGCTATGACTCACCTCTTCTCCTTGCTCAATCTATTCTTGGTTTGAAATTCTAGGAATGTTTCAACCTCAAGATCATTGCACTTATTCCTCCTCCCTCTCCCCAGCTAACATCTTATAATTCCCATCTCTGCATGATTTTTCTCCCTGGTCTTTAGCAGTATCTGATATACTTTATTTTTTATTTTATATTTGTCTCTATCCACCCACTAGAACATATAATCCATTAGCAGGAATTTATATACATATTTTTTTCTCTGGTGCAGCATCCCCAGCATCTGGAATAGTTCTGGATTATAGCAGGTTTTTAATATACATTCTTGAATTTAAAAATGCATTCTTTAAATGCATATTCTTTAAACATTTTTTAAAGAATACAAAACTAAGCATACATATTGTATGGAGGAGAGAGAAAAATCAGGAGTTTTCTCATAGTGACATTCTCTCTTGTCTGGCCCTGAAATGTTAGTAAATAAAATTACTCACAAGATTGTTTGTGTGCATATTTATAAATTTATATTCTCTTTAATAAAGTATAAGCTGTCAGTTCTGAAAGCTTTTGTTATGGGACCCAAAGTGGAAAATTGACTGCCTTGCATATTTTCCTCTTTGTGAACTGACTTTGTGAAAATCCCTTATGATTGCACTAAATATTTTCCATTGGGCTGACTTAGTTTATGGACTAGTCTATGGTCTTTTATTTCCAATTCACTAGTTTTAATCCATCAGCTTTACAAGCTATGAAATATTCCCTTTTCCCCAGGTAAAATTGTTTACCAGTCATAGATATGCTTGGAATGGTCAACTATCTCCTTCAAAAAATTATTCCTGTTATATAACTTCAATACCTTCATTACCTTCACTATCACAGGAAGAGAAGTCAAATGATACAGTGGTATGAAAGTATCCACTGAAATAACCTAATCATCTCTGACTACAGATCTGGGTTTGGATAGGAAAAACAGCCCAAAAGGTAACTAGACTACCACTTTAGCTCAATTAACTTATTCATTCATTTAATTCATTCTGACTCAATTCTTCAAAAAAAATAATTATTATGCCTCTACTACATACAATGCATCATCACGTACATCAGGATGTGGTGATAAATAAAACAGTATATGGTCAATATTATTGTGAAGCTTAAATTCAGTTTGACAAAAATCTAATACAGAAACAAAAAGATAAACATCAGGTAATGATGATAATTATGATATATATAATATGTTATAACATGATAGAAATGGACAGATGCTATAGACTGGTAGTGAGGCTCCTGAAGATGATTCCTAATGTTAAGACAAGATATAATTTATGAGCAGTCCCCCATGAGAGGATATTGGGAAGGCTCATTTCTAGCAAATGGAGGAGTTAGTTCTGGGACAAAGACCTCTAGGCAAGAATAAGTAACTATTGGGCGCCTGGGTGGCTCAGTGGTTAAAGCCTCTGCCTTCGGCTCAGGTCATGGTCCCGGGGTCCTGGAATCAAGCCTCACGTAGGGCTCTCTGCTCAGCAGGGAGCCTGCCTCCTCTTCTCTCTCTCTCTGCCTGCCTCTCTGCCTGCTTGTGATCTGTCTGTCAAATAAATAAAAAAAAAATCTTTAAAAAAAAAAAAGAATATAAGTATTGTATATG
Organism: Pteronura brasiliensis; assembly: GCA_004024605.1. NCBI lineage: Eukaryota > Metazoa > Chordata > Mammalia > Carnivora > Mustelidae > Pteronura > Pteronura brasiliensis. Next base: position 25,543 of record PJEN01007546.1, on the reverse strand, counting down.
TCCTGCAGTTACGTACATTTTATGGCTAAGTAAAAATGTGGCCAGTTCAGAGGTGCTTATTCCATAAAAGTAAAGTTCACTGAATATTTAATAATAAAGCAAATAAGTAGGAAGCTATATAGAAACTGTGGACACTATAGGAGAATATAAAGGAGTTAAGTAAAACCCATATGTATTCCCACCATCAAAAGCTAAGTTAGGGGACGCCTGGGAGGCTCACTGGGTTAGGCCTGTGCCTTTGGCTCAGGTCATGATCTCAGGGTCCTATAATGGAGCCCCGCGTCTGGCTTTCTGCTTGGCAGGGAGCCTGCTTCCCCCTCTCTCTCTGCCTGCCTTTCTGCCTACTTGTAATCTCTCTCTCTGTCAAAAAAAAAAAAAAAAAAAAAAAAGCTAAGTTAGTATTTTCTCTGTACATATATAATGTGCTTTTATTCTTAGTTCTTTAACATAGTAGAGAGAATACTTCATTTTAAATATTATCAAGAGGAAAACTCCCGTAAAACAAGTGTCAATTTTGGTATTCATGATCATGACACATTTATCTACTATTGTTGGAATTTTGGCAGGAGGTTCATCAACTCTCATCCTATAATCATAGCAGTTTTTTCTATTCTGATTTAATTTTATTTTTGTACATATTAAACACTTAGCAAGAATTAGTTTTTGCTTTTGTTTTTAATAATAAGGCAGACATATACATACCAAACAGAGGTGTTATGTTAGGCATATATCTGCCTAACTAGGAAATTCAAGTTTCTTTCTTTTTAAAAGATATTATTTATTTATTTGACAGAGAGAGAGAGAGAGCACAAGCAGTGAGAACTGCAGAAGGAGAGGGAGAAGCAGGCTCCCCAACAAGCAGGGAGCCTGATGCAGGCCTAGATCCCAGGATCCCAGGCTCAAGACCTGAGCTGAAGTCAGACACTTAACCACCTGACCCACCTAGGTGCCCTGGAAATTTTAATTTCTACTGGTGGGCTTATGGCTGCAAAATTACAAAGATTGGTTAAGGAAAATATTAATGGATGACTGCACAATTCAAATTTTATACTAAGATTGACATTGGTATTAAGCTACATAAGGAACATACTATCTATTGATGAACTTTGTGAAATTAAAGAATATTTTTGATGAAGGAGTCCTGTCTATAATTATGGTCCTAAATGGATCAACATGTTATCCTTAGTCTACTGTTATCTACCTGACAAGTGGAAAGAATTACTGGCTAAGATTTGAGATATCTGGGCTTAGTCCCAGCTTTGCCAGGCTGGATGACATTGAGCAAGTTATTCAGTTTCTGTGCCAGAAATCTGTCATTTGCAACAAAGGGTTAATAATTCCTGTCTTTCAGCACCCAGGGGTGTCAAGAGGATTAAATAATTTATCTGAATGGATTAGATAAAGCATATTATTAATTAAATAATAGTATATTGATTGAATTGGAGGTATTACATATGATCGTATATAAAATTAGTAAAACATTTTGTACAAGTTTAATATACAGTATCCCTATGTTTCCTATCTGTAGTGCACAGGGCAATAATGTGCAGACAAAGTCATTACCAAAGTTTTCCAAATACTATGGTTCATCTAGTTGAAACTTTCATTTTTAATCAAAATCTTAAAGTTATTCTGGGATAATGTTTTTGGTCATCTAGGGATTAACAAGGGTGAGGGGTGGGCATACATCTGTGGTTTCCTTTCATAACTTCATGATTTCAGGAAGAAGAAAGCAAAGTAAACTCGCTTGAACTATTTTGTTGTTGTTTGTTTGTTTAATGGAAATTCTTTAGCAAAAGATTTAATCAGTTGTTTGCACTGATTGGCTAATTAGAATGCATTTAACCAAGTGCAAAGCATCTGGTCAATTTGATTGAGTCCATTACTCAAGCTGCCAATTTTATTTTAAAGAACACCAATAGCCACACTTGCATCATTATAGCTAGCCCCAACTTCCTAAATGTCTTGAATTACTCCCTTCCCTCTGTTATTGAGAATGTTTGGTAAATCTAGCACCAGCATAAATATTTGAGTCCAAACTATCTAGATAGTACTTCAAATCTGTATATTTTGAGCTAAAGCAAAGCCATTGGAACAAGCAAATATGTTGCTAAAAATCACTGACTCTTTGGGTCACTCTTGTGGATGGGCTAGACCATGGCAAGGGTAAGAGGAACAAGCCTAGCAATAGGATATCGTGATTGCTTTAATTCCAGGCCACCTCACACATGACACCAGGAAAATGAGCTTCTTGCTTGGCTCATCTATGATTTATCTAAGTGATTCTGACTAGTGAACAGTGAACAATGGAGGTATGGAACTACATGAAGTATTAACCACATGAATATGATTGGTATCAGTGGGAGAAATGCCCCAGATATTCTCTAACACGTGCTTGAATTTATATATCAAAAATCTCTTTCCTTTAGTATTATCTTTTAAAATAAACCTTACTTGAGAGATGCCTGAGTGGCTCAGTCTGTTAACCATCTGATTCTTGATTCAGGCTTAAGTTGTAAGATTGAGCACCATGTGGGCTCCATGCTGGGTGTGGATACTGCTTAGGGATTCTCTCTCTCCCTCTGGCCCCCCTTGCCTCCCTCTCTAAAATAAAATAAATCCTTTAAAAAATAAAAAAAACAAACTGTCCTTGAATATACAAATATGTTGTTATAAACCTCACACCTCCTCATTTTACTCTCAATAACAATAATAGTAATAGTTGCAAGTAACATGCATTGAATGCCTACATGGTTTATCTCAACTATTATCCACATTTTATGGGTGATGGTACCAAAGCTCAGAGGGGAATGAGTAACTTGCCCAAGGTCAGAGACTTATGAGTTGTAGGAGTGGTTTCAAACCCATGCTACCCAACTCCAGAGCAGCTATGATTAACTACTACATCATTAGATTCATGAGAAGAGACCTGAAAACACCAATGGCAAAATCAAGAACAAATATGACTATGCTTAAGAATGAACTTCTTACAATTAGACCCATCACTGTAGATTATTACCAGTTAAATTAAAAATATTCCGATAAAATTGTGAAGTCCATTCTACTATACTTTGAACTACTTTTCTAAAGATTTTATTTATTTATTTATTTGTTTATTTATTTATTTATTTATTTTAGAGAGAGAGCATGGACAGGGTAAGGGATAGAGGGAGAAGCAGACTCCCTGATGACTGGGGAGCTGGACACAGGGCTTGATCCAAGGACCCTGAAATCATGACATGGGCTGAAGGGAGACACTTAACTCACTTAGCCCACCCAAGTACCCCTGAGCTATTTTGATATACCCGTATACTTCAGTGTTGATGGGCTCCTCACACATGCTTCTGCTAGCAAGGCAAGGTCATGATTTGTCTACCCATCTGTTCCTCCTTCTAGATCTTGAGCTTTCTATGGACAGGAATATTTCTTCTTTTTTCATTGTCTCCAGTGGCTAGTCCAGTCATTGAAGCATAATCTTAGAGACATTGTCTTAGAAGCACTGAGTAGATGACTGTTGAATATGTTTTGCTGTTAATACTCAGGAGAATAAACAGAATGACCTTTTGTGTATCTCCCAACTTGATTATTCCTTGACACAGTCTTCATAGGGAACTTTTTGGCTCCTGATAGCTATTTACAGCACTAAAGAACCTCACTGGAATAACACAGTTCAAGCTTTTAGGAAAGCTAATTATTCAGCTTTAATGTAGCTGGAAAATGATCATTTCTTAGCATGATGCATAGTAGTTTCTGTATTTTGGTATACAAAATAGGCTGGGATTACTCTTCCTAAGCAAATAGCGGGGCCTGTCCATGTTCACAGGCTGTGAGGTCCTTTAAAAAAATGAGTTAATAAAACATGGCAAATAAGCCCTCCCCAGAATGCATGTATCTAGAAAAAAAAAAAATAGTTGCTAGAAAAAATACTATTTAAGTTTGAAAAGTAGTACTGCCAATTCCTAAAAAGAGAAACTTGGGCATACTATATAAACCATTTGCCTTCATTTCCTCATCTTTTTAAAAAAGAGATATTTATTTATTTGAGGAGGGAGGGTCAGAGGGACAGAGAGAGAATCCTCAAGCAGACTTCCCACTAAGCATGGAGTCCTATGTGGGGTCCAAACCCAGAACCCCGAGATCTTAGTATTAGCCAAAATCAAGAGTCAGACGCTTAACTGATGAACCACCAAGGTGCCCCACTTCATTTCCTCATCTTTAAAATTTGGGATAATAAAGGGATCTGATAAGACTTTTTTTTTTTTTTTTTTGAGAATCAAATACTTTAAGCCACATAAAGCCCTTACAATAATATCTGACACAAATTACCTGATATAATTTATTTAAATCATCAATAATTATGAGAATCACCTCTTCCTACATTTGCTTTGGGACTACAAGAAGTAAAGACAACTAGCACAACAGCAACACCCTTTGTCCCAAAATCCTCTCTGACTACAGTTTTGTTTGAGTCTGCTTTCAGTGAAAGAGAAGGCTCAGAGATCTACCAAGTATCAGGCAGTGTGTCTGTTTATGTTAAGTTATCCAATCTTTAAATCATGGTAATAAATAAGGCTGAGAGAAATTACTTAGGGTTGTATTGCTTTTCAGTGGCTGAGTTCAGATTCAAGCTCAATTCTCTCTGATTCAGAAAACCCTACAGCAATGTTTTCCATTGTAAGTGCTGGAAAATTAGAGATGCTGGAGTTCTTTTAAAAGACTCTTTAGTCTATAGGTGCCACGATCACTGTCTGTAAACCCAAGTGTAACTGTTCTCATAATGATATGGAATAGAATTTCAGCATGCTATTAAAAATAAACACAGGAGTGCCTGGGTTGCTCAGTCAGTTGAGTGTCAGACTTTTGATTTCAGCTCAGGTTGTGATCTCAGGGTCCTGAGATCAAGCCAGCATTGGGCTGTGCACTCAGTGGGGAGTCAGCTAGTCCCTCTCCCTCTGCTCCTCCCTCCACTTGCTCTCTCTCTCTCTAAAAATGAATAAAATGTTTAAAAAAAAACCCACAGATTTTATAGTTTAAGAAATTCACAACATCCTGTTATATAGTTTCTCCACCAACAAATCATAAAAATACAAATGAAATACTGTCATTTAAGGGGACCGTAGGACTCTACTATAGATCTTTATGACATTAAAGACAACACAACCAGAGGGGAAAAGTCTTGGTATAAACTATACAGAGGACTTAAAACAAGCCCAGTGGAAAAGTGAGGCCCCATATAGTGAGTGCCTGCCACCTGGACTTTTACTGAATGGGTAAGTAAATGAATGATTGAGTATGTATACAGATAAATATATACAAACAATAAGGGACTGTATGCTTACAGCCCATGAAGACAGCTAAGAACCCTTAAGAGCACTTCATTAGCAAGGGAACTATAATTCTTCCTCTCCTCCCCTATACATGAGAACATTCAGAATGGCTTTTCCTATAAATTTAATTCTAGGAGGTGAGAATTGGTATTTCTTTATGAGAAGGTTTGTGTGGTTAATTAAATTTGGCAAATATTGTACTCCATAACCACCTTTTAGAGAGTCCTCAAGTACATAGGCAAATTACAAGCTCTGAAAAATCTATGGTAAGAAACCTCAGAATTTCCCTAACATTTTGATCACAGAAGCCTCTTGTTCCTGAACAAACACTAGCCTCTGGCAGAACAAGTTATCCAAGGCACATAATTTGGGAAACAATCTTCTACGTTATTCTTACCCATCAAGGTGTCAGCGAGATCCCGAGATCCCTTTTGATATTTCATGTAATTAAGTTATTAAATGTTCTTTTTATTATTCAAAATATAAGGTCTTCCACAAAAGGAAAAAAAAAAAAAAAACACAATTCCTGAAATGGGTCTCTGAAACCCAGAAGCCACAAAAGCAGGACCCTTGTCCTCTGTCATGAGAGCTCACAGGTATCCAGACAGCAACGCTTCATCTCCCTAACTGCCCTTTCCCTGTGGGTTCAGTTGTGTGATTCAGTCTGGGGAAAACAAACCCAAACAAAACAACCACTCCTGGGAAACTCTGATTCAGTACAGTCACTAGCATGCAGGCTACAAGCTTCCCACCATGGGACCTTTCTCCACAGCTGCTGATCTCTGAAAGCCCTACAGCTGATGCCACTGAATGGGGACAAGGGGCCTTTGAGGCTTTGCCAAGATATACTGGGATAGTGAGAACAAGGATATCTGTCTCGGGCGGGTGATCAGTGGGATACCTTCCAAATCCCTTTTAAGAAGATATGACATCCAGGCATAGCCTGAGATCCCCATGGAACATAAAAGCTGAAGGAAAGCTACAAGCTGATATTCTCTGATCTTATCCACAAACCATCACACTTTTGTTCATTGGACATTACATTCTGGAAACTATACTAGGCCCTGTAGCAGGTGGAAAATGAGAAACATCATGTTCTCTCCTTTACCCTTCAATGAGCTTGCAGACTAATTTGGTAAGATAACACGAGTGCATTTTAAGAAGATAAATTATGATGCAGAGCAACTTATAACTGGCATCAGGGGAATGGAATGGGTTGTATTTGTGGAAAAAAGGTGGTCCAGACAAGGAGAATGGCTTTGAGCAAAAACCAGAAGGAAGCAATACACCAGCTTGGTGAAGGAAGGAAAGGAAAGCATTTGGGTAAAGAAAAGTTTCAGGGGTAGGATTGATGTGAAAATGGATCTGGGACGCTGGATTAAAGAGTACAATTTAGGTTTTAGTATTTTTTTTTTAAAGGAAGTGGTGCGCCTGAGTGGGACAATTGGTTAGGCATCCACTTCTTGGTTTTGGCTCAGGTTGTGTCAGCACAGAGTCTGCCTGAGATTCTTTCTCCATCTCCCTCTGTCCTTCCCGCTCATGCTCTCTTTCTCTCTAAAATAAAGAAATGAATCTAAAAAAACAAAAATAAACTAAAAAAATAGAAAAAAACATGAGCTAGCCTTTCGTATTTTAATGCTACTCCCTCTTCCTCTAAAATCATAACCCCATTGTTTCAGTCATACCCAACTATTTGCTGTTACTCACATGTAACCTGCTCCCCTTCTCTGTTAATACTATTCTCACTCTTTGGAATGCCTTTGCCAATTTCATAGCCTACTGACCTCACCCTATGGTTTATGCAAAGCAAATATTCCAGCGGAATACAAATGTAACATCAATGTAATATCTAATAGCATTGCTCAAACTACCAGAGTACTTAGCCTCATGGATGTGAGTATTAGATGTCAGCTTCCTCTCAATATATTTTCAGCTATTTCTGAGGGGTTCTTATGAGAAATGTTTACATTCAAGTTCTTAGATTCATTGCCCACAGGACAAATACTCTTGGGGGGGGGAGGTGAATCATCTCTTCCTTTGCTGCACTGAGCAAGCATTTGCAATCACTTAATAATGGTCACGCTAGTGCACCTGGGTGGCTCAGTGGATTAAGCCTCTGCCTTCGGCTCGGGTCATGATCTCAGGGTCCTGGGATCGAGTCCCGCATCGGGCTCTGTGCTCAGCAGGGAGCCTGCTTCCTCCCCCATCTCTCTCTGCCTGTCTCTCTGCCTACTTGTGATCTCTCTTTGTCAAATAAATAAATAAAATCTTTAAAAAAAAAAAAAAGTGGTCACGCTAAACCCTCAAAGGGCTAGAGCTCCATAAAGTATCACAATCTAGGAAGAGGAGGGTAGAGGAAGGGGTGATAAGGGATGACAGGTCCTTTTGCTGATTCTGTATTGAACGTTCTCACCTAAGTCTTCTTTGAAAAACCTAACTCAAAATTATTAAGCCATGCACATAATTCCCTGGCTTTCATGTTTGAAAAGTTCATTTAGGCTCAGCTGGGTCCTAAAGCTTGCATCACATCATCAGGACTTGATCTTGCTCATTCATTCCATGTCTTGGCTTTGCTTTTCTTTTGTCTGCTTCAGGCTCAGGCATACACACAGCTGGCATCACTGGACTCAGCAGAGTTTCTTTTAGAGTACCAGAGGTACTCTAAAAATGCACTGAACAGTCTCTGTTTTACCTGCTTTGTGTTACATGCCTATCCCTGAACCAAAGATAGCAGAGGTAGAATGTATTGATTGAATAAACTGTATCATGTTCTACTCATGGATCTAGGGGTATATGAGTTCCCCTGAAACATTGGGCCTATACTAGAAGAGAATTTCTTCTTAATAATAAAAGGAAAACTGAGACTATGTCACCAGAAAATTAGAGGGGCAGAAATAGATGTAATAGGTGTCCACTATCACCTCCAAGCAACACCATTTGTACCCAGGTCTCCCAAGTTCTTTGTTCTTACAATCTCAAGTTCTTTGATCTTACAATCTCTCCTTCTTCTATAGTCCATAAGCCCCTTCTCCAAAGAAGTTCCTCAAAAGCAACCCAACAGTTTAAAAGAGAAAGGGGAGGACAAATGTTATGTCATACTATTCACCATTCTTCTCTCTGTTCTTAACCCACCAACAAAAATAAAGCTCTCTAAACTAGATCCTCATTCCCCATCTCCATTTCAAATCATTCTCTCCTTTTCCAGACAATAATCAAAAATGCCAAGGAGAACTACCATGGAAATACATGCTCAGCAGATACACTGAGCAAAGCTCAACCTCGTTTGGTCTCAAATAAAATACTCAGCAATGCTTACGTTGCAATCCAATCACCTCATCTTCTGGGGATCTTCTTAGGTATAGCAGGTCATTGTCTTGCCAATTTCTTAAAATCCCTATTCATGTCTTTATGCTTTCTCTCCCAAATTTCTTGTTTCTATTAAAATATGAGGGTCTCAATATCAGAGAGTATGTCCTTTTTCACTGAATCACAATGTCTAAGTCAGTGCATTTCACCACTGAGACCTCTCTGTCTAGAAAGATGCCTAATAGAGAGTAAGTCCCCATAAATACTTGTTGTTGAAACAATAATTTAATAAACAATGAAATAATGAAAGAGTTGGTTTGGGAACTTAAATCCATTGGCAGGGTAGAGGTGGTTCAAAGGTGAGAGAGGTGACAGGAAAAGGCTAATTTTAACCCAATTATGTTTTTTACAACCCAGCAGTCATTATAAAAAATTGCAGGAACTTCAGTTTATAACTCAATTGCAAGGCAGTCCACAAAGCAAGTTGATTAACATGTTTTCTGATCTCTGGGGAATTTTAAATCTATTATAGAAAATACTGGCAGAAAATACAGGTAAACAAATAAATATAGAAACCAATGACATAAATTTGGATTGTTGACAAGCCTGAGTAAATATATAATATAGGCTGGCAGGTAGCAAAGCAGTTTAAGGGGTAAAAATGGAGGGAAGGAAGAAGGAAATAAAACTGTATTTCTAAACAAGGTAGATTTTGACAAAATTCAAAAGACCCATTTCACCCCACATTGTGGCTTTATTTAAGGCAAGTGAAATGATATGAAGATTTTCCATTGAATCAAACCAGGGGCAAAGTGATGGGCAAATTATTTTTTAAACATTTACCACTGATATTGAAGAAAAGCAATCAAAAGAAAGCAGAGGCTTTCTAAGCCCACTCCTCTCTCCCTTGAGAAACTCAGTGTGATTCAATTAAGAGAGCAGTTTCTATGTCTGTCTCTCAGGTTCATTGGAAAATTGGAACATCTCTTCAATTCACAAATAGCAAAATGAAAGAGAGGAATGGTCTGCAAGTTTATAAAACTAACTGAAAAGCCTGAATGGGAGAAATTATCCCCAAAGGCAAAGAGTATCAGTGGCCGGAATGATACTAGGTCTAGAATGAGTTGCAAGGAGGCCTGGCAGTGAATCACAGTATGTCCCCCACATCACGCTTTACTTCCAAATGAGACCTTTTTATACAAAGGCATATCCACTTGCTCAATATACATTTGTCAACAATCTAAGAATCACAACGTTACTTGCCGGCACTGGAGATTTGAAGATAAAGCTTAGCTCCAACTAACGACAGTGTATATTATGTTCGAATAATCATACTACAGATAACAATAATAAACTTTGTACAAAATATAAAATAAAATTATTTAAAGTGATTGAATAGAGAATAAAAGGAAGCAAAAACTGGAGGATATAAAACCCTTGAAAGAAGAGAAGTCCACTTGGAGAGATATAACCTTATAAGGTTTTTCCCCCTAAAAGAACTCCCACACTCAGAGTGAAGAACAACTCAATTTTAAGAAAAATACAATCATTATTTGCTTAGATATTGGAAGATATTGGAAGATTGCCACCAGAGCTGCTGAACACTGATAGGAAGAAAACCTGAAAGGAAAGAAATATACTTGAGGGGAGCCCCGAAATCCAAGTATAATCTTTCCTCAAGTTCTTGATTGGCCCTAAAAGTGTTCATACTCCGTAATGCTCAATAGGACTAGCAATGGAAGGCTGAATAAATGGAGCAGATATTTCAACTGCTACCAACCACTGCAGGAAGAAAGTATAGAACTGTAATTTTACCAAATTATTATTGTTGTTGTTATTATCTAGGAAACACCCTGAATTTTATTTCCTAAAAAAAATAAAGCTAATTTTAGTTCCAGGTGACTAGTAAATTAAATTCTGGAAAGGAAAAACAAAAACAAAAACACATATGCACCACCAGTCAAAGAAAGATAATATAATCCAATCTTTGCAACATTTTATATATCCAATAGGCAAAATAAAATTACTAGACACATAAAGAAGCAAACTGTGACACATGCAGGGGAAAAAAGTCAATACAAATGGACCCTAAAATGATCCAGATTTTTAGCATGGAACATTTAATTAGTGCCAGATGTTATAAATTTAATGTGTTTGGCTGCTGATTTTATTTCCTTGAAGAGTATTGGATTTTGTTTTGGCTTTGAACAAAGTAATTTGCAAATCACTTTATCATTCGAGATTCTATGCTTTGGTGCGGATGGTCTGAAAAGGCCCTTACTTTTGGATTAATTTAGCCTCACTATTAAGGAATAACAATTCTCAGGAAGCTGGTAAGGATTAAAATGTGCCCCTCTCAAAAAAAAAAAAAAAGTTATATGCTTAAGTCCTAATCCCCAATACCTTGGAATTTGACTTTATTTAGAAATAGAGTCATTGCAGATATGGTTAGTTAAGATGAAGTCAAACTGGAGAGGATTTGTGTACTTTTAAGAAGAAGAGAAGAGATACAAGGGGAGATGGCCATGTGACAACAGAGGCAGAGATTGGAGGGATGCATCCACAATCAAGAAACACCGTGTGGATTGTCAGAAAACACCAGAAGCTGGAAGATGTTAAATAAAGATTCTCTCCTAGATGTTTCAGAGAGAGCAAGCCCCTGCTGACATAATAGTTTTTGCATTCTATCCAGAACTCTGGAGAAATAAATTTCTGCTGTTATGTTACTTTATTTATGGCAGCCCTAGGAAACTAATATGTAACTCAGTGCCCCATGCATGACAAAGTTTCTTCATTCTGGCCTTGGGAATGCAAATTCTTCCCCTTCCCTGTGTTGTGTGAGGGGCAGAAGCTGTTTGGTCTTCTGCTTTCTTGGTAGAGTTTTCTCTCATGCCGATGTCTCAAGAGGACTCCTCAGTGGATCTCTAGAACTTCCTTCTTATGAATATTCTAGTTTTCAAATTCTAGCCCCCTTCAGATACCTGATGCTCTGGTTTCTATCTCCTTAATTAAATGAGACTACTGACTATTTTGGTTCCTCTCCCTGTATTATAGCCTGCAAACTGCCTCCAGGTAGTAAGCCTGGTGAGTCAGAATGGACTCACCTCATGTTTCCTTTCCCATTTTGTTGCCCTTCCTCTTTTCTATCTTCTGAAAAACACTGCTTCATATAATTGGTCCTATGTTTTAGTTGTTTATGGTAAACAGATAATTATCATATCACTTACTTTTTCATAGGGGGTATGGAAGTCTAATGCATATAATCCCCTAGGGAACATCAGAATATATCAGACAGACACAATGCCAGGCCATAAAGTAAGAGTAGGTTAATTCAAAAAATTGAAATCTTATGTAGCACTTTTTTTTTTCAGATACGATGTACTAAATCAGCAATCAATAGAGTAAGAGGTTTAGAAAAGCTCCAAATATTTTGAATTTAAACAAGACACTTCTAAGTAACAAAGAGTTAATAAAAAAATAAACAAAAGAAGTTGCAAAACACTTAGCTAAATGATAATGAAAATTCAACATAACAAAATTTTGAGGATATAGATAAAGCAGTGCTTCGTGAGAAAACTATAGCTTTATATGTATATAATTGAAAGGAAGAAAGATTTAACATCAATTATCTGTTCTCAATCTAATTATCTGAGAACAAGAGCAAGTTAAAACAAAAGTAAATAGATACGTGGACAAAACATAATAGTAAGTTATAATAAGATAAGAGCAGAACTCAATGAAACATAAAACACAAATATTAGAGAAAATTACCAAGTCAAAAGTTAGATTTTGGAAAAAAAAAAATTTCTGTATGTGCTGATAAAGAACAAAAGACAGAAACAAATTTCCCAATATTGGAAGTATAAAGGGTCACATAACTACAGATATTGCCTACAGTAAAAGACAATAAAGAATATTTTGAACAATTTTATGGTGACGAATTCATAACTTAGATGAAACTGATCTGGGGCACCTGGGTGGCTCAGTGGGTTAAAGCCTCTGCCTTCGGTTCAGGTCATGATCCCAGGGTCCTGGGATCAAGCCCCGCATCAGGCTCCCTGCTCAGCAGGGAGCCCGCTTCCCCCTCTCTCTGCCTGCTGTCTACTTGTGATCACTGTCTGTCAAATAAATAAAATCTTAAAAAAAAAAAAAAAAGAAACTGATCAAAATGGTTGAAAAGATAACTTATTAAACTGACACAAAATGAAGTAAAAAACCTTAATAGCCCTATATTCATTAAAGAAATTGAATTAATTATCAATCTTACCATGACAAATGGCATATTTACATACATGTCTGTATGTGAGTTGATTTCACAGTTTATTTCCTCCCCATACAAAATTGCAGGCTAATGACTTCTTTTAATTTGAACTGTTTCTGTTTCTTTTTTGTTGTCATTTTAAGTCTGAATTGATATAATCTATTTAAAATTATTTCTTATGTATTATATTACAGTATATTCTATTAGAGAAAAGTCACACACACGATTTCATTGATGAGAGTCCCCTTTCTACTTCAGGTCTCAGGGTGCTGTGGGAAAATGTTCTGAAGACTATCAGAAATGCTATTTTCAGAGTATGTCTACAAAGTACACCTCTGAGATTTGTGAAAGCTCTTTTATCTAGCTAGGAGAAGCTTTAAAATTTTCTGAACTTTAAACAGAAACTTCTAACTGTAACATTGATGTGATCTTTACTCTAAGGACACATTTTTCATAGGTAACATTCTATTTGATATTTGCATTGAATCCATTCTAATTTAGAGTCTTTTGCTGAGAAAGACTGAAGATGGGAAAGTTTTATTTTCAAGCCCATCAACTCCTGGTTCATCCCTATTTCCTCTAAATTATGCTCGGCATTTTGTTCATCCTTCTCCTATCATGTCAGTCATGCATTACCATGCACAGCTAAGATAAGGTTGTTGGCACTTTCACCTGATTCTGATTTACTAATTGTTCTTCCAGCACACCACCTAGATCCTGTTTCTTAAAATTCTTTTTTTTTTTTTTAAGATTTTATTTATTTATTTGACAGACAGAGATTACAAGTAGGCAGAGAGGCAGGCAGAGAGAGGAGGAAGCAGGCTCCCTGCTGAGCAGAGATCCCGATGTGGGGCTCGATCCCAGGACCCTGGGATCATGACCTGAGCCGAAAGCAGTGGCTTTAACCCACTGAGCCACCCAGGCACCCCATGTTTCTTAAAATTCTTATTGCAGAAACCATACTGCCTTTCCAGTTCCACTAGTAGTCTCCTTGGGGCCCTCCAGGACTCTATCTGCTACACATATACTAAAATCAAGTTTTAGGTTGCTGCTACTTCAGTACCCTACTAGAAGTTTCTCATTTCTTCTTCAGTTGTTTGTTTTTGTGTAACTAATTATCCCCTAAAACATGTTGGCTTAATTTTACTTGCTAGTGATTTTGTGGGTCAGGAATTCAGACAGGGCATGGCTTGTCTCAGATCCCTGTGGTATGGATATATGGATATGGATATATGTGGTATGGATATATGGATATGAAGGAAGAATAATTCCACCAGTTACTCCACTGATTAGTGCACAGACTAAAGGAGCTATATCCTTCTGCTACTCTAGTGGGGCTACAACTGGACTCAGATTTTTGGATTTACAATGACAAATGTCCCCTTTTTTGTATCTGCATACAGCAGGTGTTGGTATTAAATTTTGATATTCCTTCCTCCTGATCCCCAGGACCCATCTCAAAACAGCACTACATCTAGTTTCTACCAATCTGGAACTGCTCAAGAGGTGAAATAGTTATTAAATAAACATTGTTGTTGATAGGTATGTTAAAAAGTGAGATAGAAAGTGATGTCTATTTTTGATACTAATATGTTCATTTCAGAAGTAAGTTCACATTACTGTCCTATCTAGTTGAATTTTTAATAGATACACAATAATCCAAGATTATAAAATATTCCAGAAAAAAACGTGTTTCTTGTACCACCTCTCATAGTACTCCTCAAGTTACAAAAGAATGACTTATATGCCTCTTTTGTATTTTTGTTTTGCTCAAACAATCCATATGGTTTATCCCAGATATCTGATACAATTACAGGCAACCTCAAGATCCCAGTCAGATCCTACTTCATTCTACAGAAGTTTCTTGATCACCTCTGTAGAACTAATCCTGCCTCTCTGGTCTCAGAACATCAGGACTACTAACTTCCTTTTATCACCTCTTGGGATACATTAATCTTAGTACTTTTACATTTCTTAAGTGTTAAGGATCATGTATATATAAGAATAGATGTGTGAATAATGAACTGCTGTGGGTTTTCTGCCAAATGAGCTAAGCTGGCTCTTACAAGAAAATAAACTCCTCAGGATTTTAGTGCCAAAATAATATGATATTATCACGTAATGACTGAGCACCTATTCCACGTCAGGCTTTGCATGTAGTAGTCACATGCTTCTGAATGACTCCTTTAAGGAGACTTTAAGGAGGTAATGGTAATATTTATGTTTGAAAAATATCAATATTGAGAATTGCAGGTTAAACTATATAACCATCTAACGCCAAGCCACTCACAGGGAGTAGTAAGACAGAACAGAGAATTTTCTGGTTACAAAATTCTTGCTATTCTACTTGCCTCTGTAATGCACCAGTGGAATATTATGATTTTCTTCATAAAAGACAAAGTACAAAAACAACTTAACAGGTATTAATCGTGTTTGCTGGGCATCTGTAGCAAAGGCCAAATAGAATGCCATGCACAGGTCTGTAACACACTGATGAGTACCTGAAAAAATATGTGTAAAATCCACACAATAAAAGCACACTTTCCCTATAGATGATTGAGAAGATACAAAAGCTCTCCCTGGGAGAATCGATAAGTAAAGAGAGATTTGAGAGAATTGTCTATTAAGGCAGAGGGATAAATTGCAATTTCCTCTTCCTGGGATGATTACTAATCACTACCTATGTCAGATCATTTCATGTCACATTCACAGCTCCATTGTGGATATAATTACACAATTCTTATTCTAAATAGTGGTTCTGCAAATAATGATGCTGAAAATAATTAGACAGTGTTATAAATAATATTACATAAATTGAACAATTGTTACATTTTAATGAAACCTAACAATTAGATTCTACTTAGGCAGTGGAAGTTGTACCATGTATTCATTAGTCAGAAGTCATTTGATAGGGATTACTTACTGCTAATAATATAATCATGTCCCTTTGTCTTAGGATTAATGTGCTCTTCAGTATACCTTCTATATCACTGAACACAGAAGACACAGGCATCCTGAATCAGAGGGAGTTTCTACCATTGCTGGGCACTTTCTTTCAGTGATTAAACAGGGAACAAAACAAATACCCAGCTTCCATGGACCATATATATAAGTATTGAATAAATAAACACTTGATACCACCAATTTCTCCTCTTCTCTAAAATGGTTTCCTTACAGATGACATTCTCCTTGCCCCTTTCTTCCTTTTAGTGATGTCTCCAATATCCTTTATTGCTCCTACTTCTACCTCTATCCCCAGAAATAAGGATTTCCCAAATTTTGGTTGTTATTTCTCTGCTCTTTTCTTGCTTTGCTCTCACACATTGAGATCTCATTGGTTTTTGTTTTGTTTTTTCCTCTTCTGTCCCTTTATTCAGTTGGATTTTTTTGTTTAAATGTTTTTATTTGAATATAGTAGGCACAAATGTTACATTTGTTTAGAGATACAGCATAATGATTCAACTTCCTTAGATACATTCTTTACACTATGCTCACTGTAGCTAGACTTTCTCACCATACAATGGGATTACAGTATCACTTACTGTATCCTGTATGTTGTACCATTCATTCCCATGACTTGCTCATTCCATAACTGGAAGCCTGTATCTTACTCTCCCTTCCCCTATCTTCCCCTGTACCTCTGCACCCCTGTCCCTCTGGCCCAATACAGAGTTTGTTCTCTGTATTTATAAATCTGATTTGAGATTTCATCAAATCTTATAGGTTGGACGGCACCACAAACTATCCCAATTCAAATCCTTCATAATCTGCCTGCTTTAAATTTTCATTTGGATATCCTTCCATAACTTCAAACTCAACTTATGTAAAAAAAGCTTATCCCCCTCTTCCTTTGAGACCTCTCATACATAGCAAAGGTAAAATTTTTTGTAAAACCATTTCAGTTTACATATGTGGTATGTCTTTATATAGGCATATATATATATATATATATGTTTATATCTATGGGCATATGGACATATGGACATATAAACACATAAAATGGGTCATGGTACAAAATGTATTTTCTACTATGAGTTCTGGCCAAAAATATTTGAAAGAGAAGGGAGGGGTGGCTGGGTTGCTCAGTTGGTTAAGCATCCGATTCTTATTTCAGCTGAGGTCATGATCACAGCATTGTGAGATTGAGCCCCGCCTTAGCCTCTGTGTTGGGCATGGAGCCTGCTTGAGATTCTTTCTCTCCTCTCCCTCTGCCTCTCTCTTTCTCTCTCTCTCTCTCTCTCTCTCTCTCACACACACACACACACACACACACACAATTATCAATGGAATATATGGTCACAAAAGCAGTGGCTTATAGGAAAAATAAAAATCAGACGAAATCACTCAAAACCTATGCTATGCTATATTGTAACCAGAGCAATAATCCAAACAATAATATATGTACTAATTGATAACTTAGCCTAAATAAGAAATATTGGAGAAGTTTAAAGACTTATGAAAAAACAACTGTCTTGGAATGCTGGCTTGCAGGTACAGAACAAAAGCAAATAGAAGTGGAGCTTTGTGTTGTCAGGGCTGCTGTTAGGATGAAGACCGGAAGACGTGGAACCTGTTTTTAGCAGAAAGCCATGCAAGGGTAAGGGTTGCACCTCTGTGAGGAGGGGGACTGGATGTGGGCATCTATTTTTAAACATTCCTATCTTCTCTAAACCTCTTCAGACCAAAAGCCTTCAGCCCTAAAATAGAGTTCAAACATTTCTGTGCAGCAGGCAAGCTTAGAGGTTTTTTCTTTCTTTTTTTTTCCCCCTTCCTGGTGAAGTATTAAACTCTGCTGCATTTATTCTGGCTTTCCTCACCTAGGAAAAAATCACAATGAACAAACACTGCTTCCACATTAGAAAAACATTATGACTATCCTGGCCACATGTCCCAGTTTGTTCTGGTTTAAGCCTACTGCCTTGGCATGATTGCTAATAGCACCCCTCCACTCTCAAAAGTTTCTGGGTTTGAACAATAAATTATATGGTCATTCTAATTATTTTTCTATTTGCCAGTCTACTGTAGCAGAACAGATGGAAAAGTATGTATAGTAAGTTATAATAAATGCAATGATAAATGGTAAGCATGCATTGACACAAATGACAAGGAAGGCACACTTTATGTTTTAGTGTTAGCCTCCATGAAGAAGTATCATTGAAGCTGAAGTGTAAGCAGGAACCAGCAGAAAAGGTGTGGCCAGCAGACCAAGAGGCAGAGGAAACAGTTTATGCTAAGGCCTTATACTGAGAAATGGTTTTATAGATTTGAGGAAATGAAAAGCAGCTCAGAGTGGAGAGGAGACAGGGATGATGGCTTAAACTTGGGAGGTCTCAGCACAGACTGTGGGAGCCACAGGTAAGTTTGGAAATCCAAGTGGTAGGACACTCATAGATGAACTAGAGAGTCATGAAGGAGAAAACTCAAAGGATGATTCTAAGTCTCTAGAAGAAACCCAGGAGATGAGGATTCAATTTGTACTGATTTCTCTAAATTCTTAGGTACTTCAGTGAGATCACTTTTCTTTGGGACTCAGTTGTCTTATCTATTGAAAAATCATGGGCCTGATGCTGTCTAAACACCCTGCCTCCTTGACAGTCTATAATTCTAAACTGCATTTCTGTGGCTTCATATGCATATGGGGCTATACCCTTTCACATACAGGTGTCCTTTTCAATGATTCAATACAACATCTCTTTCAATAGGCAAATTTACCCTTCTGCACATTTTCTCTGTGTATTTCTTCTAGGTTTCTCTCTACGGTGATGTGTTTCTTCTCCATCTCCTTTAATTCTGATTCTGCTCCATTTTTTCCTTTCAGACTTGGCAGAGCTCTCCATAGTTGGGAATGAAGATTGGCAGAGATATATCAAAATCAATTGTTTTTTTACTACTCTTGCTAAACACACACAGAGAGAGAGAGAGAGAGAGAGAGAGAGAGAGAAAGAGAGAGAAAAGCAAGCATTAGCAAGCAAATGGGAACCCCGGCATTAGGTCACCTCCCACTAAATTCTAGTTGGTGAATCTCCCTGGAGTAATTTGATTAAACACATTCGATTTACTTTGCAGAGACAAGCACAGCTCCTACTGACATTCAGACTCTGAGGGAGCTTCCAACATTTAACAAAACATGTTCATTTATTTAGCAGAGCTTTATTTTCTCCAAAATATCATGTTTCTGTTACTATAGTGGATTCTTCCCAGGTACCTAGAGAATTTACAAAATAAGACCAAAGTGAATGTATGTGCATATGTGGGCACATACACATAAACAAGTATATTATACCACTGTTACTTTCAAGGCTAAGTATTAAAATGCATTTATCAACCATGCACACAGTGGTGCCATTGGGCTGACCAGCAAATATAGACACCTCAAGTTTCCAATCTTCTAAATTTTCCCAGAGGAAATGTCCACAGTGTAAAGGTAGAGTGAAAGCATTATGAACAGACTCATTCAAAGTGTGATTTGATGACAACTTGCACTGTAAAAAAATGCAGATTCCTGAGTCCTATGCTGGAATCATCACGTTAAAAGTGTGTGTGTGTGTGTGTGTGTGTGTGTGTGCACATGTGTATCTAGTAGAGCTTCTTAGGCTTTTACATGTATAGAACTTATCTGGGGATCTTGCAAAAATGCCAGTTCTAATCCAGGAGGTCTGGGGTGGGCCATGAGATGATACTCTTCTCAAAGCTCTCAGGTTATGGCCGTGGGCTGGTCCACTGACCACACTTGGAGGAACAAAGCACAAAGTGTGTACAAGGAAAGGAAGTGGAGGGGGGAGTAAAATTGTGGAGTAGGAGACCTAAATTTTGTCTGGTCCCAGGAATTCAGCTGGATAGTTATCAAACCATTCTGAACACCTACAAACTCAACAGGAGATCAAAGAAACAAATAGCAGCAACTCTATGAACAGAAAAGTGGCCACTTTTGGGAAGGTAGGACATGCGGAGAAGTGAATCTGAGGTAATATTTGGGAAGATAGACCGCAGGGGGAGGGAGCCTCGATCAGCCAGCTACCGGCAAGTGATAGAACAGTGGGGCACAAAATCAGAACTTTTAGAAGACTGCTCCACTGAAGGACATTGCTCCAGTGGCTATGCAGGGGATAGAACACTTGCTGGGACAGTGTGTTTCTATGACCCTCAGAGTCATAGAAAGACTGGGGGTGTCTTAGTGTGGCAGAGCTCCCAAGTATTGAAGTGGGGGAGCTGGTGGCAAAGATGGAGCCATGGAGGGGGCTCTCAACTCAGGGTTACCATAAACTGTGAACTGAGACACAGTCAGGCCACTGATCTTCAAGCAGGGACCCAATAAGCAGCAGATCAGGGAAACTGACCTTCCTCCCCTGGGAGAAGTGGCACAGGAGCACAGCTCAGGCATCTGCTGGGTTTGGAGACTCCAAGTGGGGCCATGGGACAGAGATAGAAACACTCAGACATAGGCTGGGTGAGCACGGGGTGCAGCCGAGGACCAAAGAGACAGGAGGGATTAAATGCTTTTCTCTGAAGGAGGTCCTGAGTTCTTGGCTCCTCTGGGGCCAGAGATTGGAAAGCCACCATTTTCATTCTTGCCCTCCAAAGCTGTATGGAAAGCTTTTAGGGAACAAAAGCTACCAAGAGAAACCCAAGCAGAGTGCTTAGCCTGGCCCCAGGCAAGTGCAGTGCAGTTCTGCTTCAGGCAAAGATATTTGAGAATCACTGCAACAGGCCTCTCCCCCAGAAAGATCAGCAAGAATATCCAGCCAAGACCAAGTTTACTGATCAATGAGAACTGCAAAACTCCAGCACTAGGAGAACACAGCACGTAGAATTCATGGCTTTTTCCCCCATGATTCTTTAGCCTTTCAAAACTAATTTTTTAAATTTTCTTTTTCTTTTTTTTCTTTTTTGAATTTTTCTTCTTTCTTACTTTAACCAACAACATTTTATCAATTCCTTTTATAAATCTTTTTTAATTTTCATTTTTGCAGTCATATTCTATCCCTTTAATTTTTGTATTCTATCCCTTTATTTTTTTTGTATGTATGTAAGTTTTTTCTATGTATATAAGTTTTTTTTCTTTAAAATTTTGTGATACAGTTTCTTCTAACAGACCAAAATATACCCCAAATCTAGTGTATGGTTTTGTTCTAGTCTCCCGCTCAATCACATTCTCTCCTTTTTATATATTTATTTATTTTCTGTCTTTTTTCAGCCAAATTCTTATCAATTCCTTTTTAAAAATATTTTTTAATTTTCATCTTTATAGTCATATTCCATCCCTTCATCATATTTACCCTTATTTGTGTGTGTGTATATGTGTGTGTGTATATATATATATATATTTTTTTTTTTTTTTCCTTTCTTTAAATTTTGGGAGAGAGTTTCTTCTAACAGACCAAAATATAGTGTGTGGCTTTGTTCTAGCCACCAACATGATCATATTCTTTTTTTTTTTTTTTTTTTATCTTTTCCCCCAATTTCAGGTCTCCTCTGATTTGCTTAGTGAATATTTTTCTGGGGTCACCATTACACTTTTAGCATTTGATCTCTCATTCATCTATTCTTCTCTGGACAAAATGACAAAAAAGAAAAACTCACCTCAAAAAAAAAAAAAAAAGAAGAGGCAGAACTGACTGCCAGGGACCTAATCAATTTGACATTAGTAAGATGTCAGAACTAGAGTTCTGAATGATGATTATAAAGATATTAGCGGGGTTTGAAAAAAGCACAGAAGATACTAGACAATCCCTTTCTGGAGAAATACAAGAACTAAAATCTAACCAAGTCAAAATTAAAAAGGCTATTAATGAGATGTAATAAAAAATGGAAGCTCTAACTGCTAAGACAAATGAGGCAGAAGAGAGAATTAGTGATATAGAAGACAAAATGATGGAGAATAAAGAAGCTGAGCAAAAGAGAAACAAACAACTACTGGACCACGAGGGGAGAATTCGAGAGATGAGTGACACCATAAGATGAAACAATATTAGCATAATTGGGATCCCAGAGTAAGAAGAAAGGCAGGGGGGCAGAAGGTGTATTGGAGAAAATTATAGTAGAGAATTTCCCTAATTTGGCAAAGGAACAAGCATCAAAATCCAGGAGGCACAGAGAAACCTCCTCAAAATCAATAAAAATAGGTCCACACCCCATCATCTAATAGCAAAACTTACACTTCCTAGTGACAAAGAGAAAATCCTGAAAATAGCTTGGAACAAGAGGTCTGTAGCATACAATGGTAGAAATATTAGATTGGCAGTAGACCTATCCATAGAGACCTGGCAGGCCAGAAAGAACTTGGCATGATGTAGGCAGACTACTAAAAGAGGAAAATACGCAGCCAAGAACACTATATCCAGCTAGGCTGTCATTCAGAATAGAAGGAGAGGTAAAAAGCTTCCAGTACAAACAAAAACTAAAAGAATTTGAAAACACCAAACCAGCACTACAGGAAATATTGAAAGGGGCCCTCTAAACAAAGAGAAAGCCTAAAAGTAACATAGACCAGAAAAGAACAGAGACAATACACAGTAATAATCACCTTACAGACAATACAATGGCACTAAATTCATGTCTTTCAGTAGTTACCCTCAATGGAAATGGACTAAATGCCCCAATCAAAAGATGCAGGGTATCAGAATGGATAAAAAAACAAGACCCGTCAATATGCTGTCTATAAGAAACTCATTTTAGACCCAAATACACCTCCAGATTTAAAGTGAGGGGGTGGAAAACAATTTACCATGCTAATGGACATCAAAAGAAAGCTGGGGTGACAATCATAATATCAGATAAATTAGATTTTAAACCAAAGACTATAATAAGTGATGAGGAAGGACCCTATAACATACATAAAGGGTATGTGCGAAAAGAATACCTAATAATTTTAAATATCTATGCTCCTAACATGGGAGCAGCCAATTATATAAAATGGTTAACAAAAAAATCAAAGAAACACATTGACAATAATACAATAATAATAGGGGACTATAACACCCCTCTTACTGAAATGGACAGATTATCTAAGCAAAGGATCAACAAGGAAATAAAGGCTTTAAATGACACACTGGACAAGATGGACATCACAGATATATTTAGAACATTCCATCCCAAAACAACAGAATACACATTCTTCTCTAGTGCACATGGAACATTCCCCAGAGATCACATCCTGGGTCACAAATCAGGTCTCAATTGGTAGCAAAAGACTGGATCATTCCCTGCACATTTTGAGGCCACAATGCTCTGCCTATCAAAATACCATCAACTTTTTTCAAAGAAATGGAACAAATAATCCTGAAATTTATATGGAACCAGAAAAGACCCAGAATAGTTAGAAGAATGTTGAAAAAGAAAACCAAAGCTGGTGGCATCATAATTCCGGGCTTCCAGCTCTATTACAAAGCTGTAAACATCAAGACAGAATGGTACTGGCACAAAAACAGACACATAGATCAATGGAATAGAATAGAGAGCCCAGAAATGGACCCTTAACTCTATGGTCAACTAATCTTCAACAAAGCAGGAAAGAATGTCCATTGGAAAAAAGACAGTCTCTTCAACAAATGGTATTTGGGAAATTGGACAGCCATATGAAGAAAAATGAAACTGGACCATTCCCTTACCCCATGCACAAAAATAGAGTCAAAATGGATGCAAGACCTCAATGTGAGAAAGGAATCCATCAAAATTCTTGAGAAGAACACAGGCAGCAATCTCTTTGACCTCAGCCACAGCAACTTCTTCCTAGAAACATCACCAAAGGCAAGGGAAGCAAGGGCAAAAATGAGCTTTGGGGACTTTTGTGCAGCAAAGGAAAACAGTCAACAAAACCAGAAGACAACTGACAGAATGGAAGAAGATATTTGCAAGTGACCTATCAGATAAAAGGTAAAGTGATACAAATGTAGTGATCCAAAGGGGCATATGCACCCCAATGTTTATAGAAGCAATGTTCACAATAGCCAAAGTATGGAAGAGCCTAGCTGTTCATCAACAGATGAACGGATAAAGAAGAGGTATATACCATATATATATATAGTGGAATATTATATAGCCATCAAAACCATATATATATATATATATATATATATATATATATATATATAGTGGAATATTATATAGCCATCAAAGAAACAAAATCTTGCCATTTGCAATGATGTGGATGGAACTAGAGGGTATTATGCTAAGTGAGGTAAATCAATCAGAGAAAGACAATTATCATATGATCTCCCTGATATGAGGAATTTGAGAAATAAGACAGACGATCATAGGGGAAGGGAGGGAAAAATGAAACAAGATGAAACCAGAGAGGGAAGCAAACCATAAGAGACTCTTAATCTCAGGAAACATACTGAGGGTTGCTGGAGTGAAGGGGTTAGGGGAGGCATGGGGCGGCTGGGTGATGGACACTGGGGAGGGTATGTGCTAGGATGAGCTCTGTGAATTGTGTAAGACTGATGAATTACAAACCTGTACCCCTGAAACAAGTAATACATTATATGTTAATTTTTAAAAAGTATGTACCTGGTTATATGGTGTAGTATCGATGTGCTGCCACTGGAAGATTTTTCCTGCCAGTTCCATTTCAAAGGTAATTGGTTCACTGCTGAAGGCCTGAGAAACAATACATATTGGAGAACGTTTCCACTAATAGGGCTCATTAGAAAGGCTTCAGAAAACAATATGATCATTTTTACAATTTGAAAATGCCTATTAAATCTACCTTCTTAATACATCAAACATAGAGTGGCTCAGCAAGTCATTATCAACCTGTGGGCTGTTTGATGCCTAATTTATTTCCTGAGCAATCTTCATTGAGCACTGCCTGTATAACCTTTCTTCCTATGATGACAAAGTGGAACAAGCTGTCAATATGTCTTTCTAGACACTGATCAAGGAAAACGCAGCCTCTCAACACTGATGCTCAGCTTCCCAGCATTTATTACCCCTCAACAAAATAAATCCACTCTTTAAACAGACAGCCTCCTATGTCAGCATGGCTAGGGATGGTAAGATGTGCCTGTAATTTTCACATTTATTCTTAATCTAAGTCATAAGCAGTTCTGTTGCTGTCTTGTTTAACTTCTGAAATTGCTAGCTCCGACTCCTGCACCATTTTTAAGGGAAATTGTTTCCTCTGAATGGGCTCACCAAATCTTACAGGTGTTGATATTTTGTATCACACTCACTGCAGTTGTCAAGAAATGTAAGTAGGAATAGTATTAAGCAACTGCTAACTACGTGTACAGCATTTGCATCCTTATCTGGGATAATCTTGGACATAGTTACTTCACGTCTTTAATTTTGTCCATTCTCATATATAAGAAATTAGGCCAAAAGACTGCAATGAAATTAGTAATGGAAATAGAATCCAACCTAGCTACTTCATTTCTAAATCTACATTTTTCCTTCAAAAACTGGCTTCTAGTAAATGAAACAAGATGGGATTGGGAGGGAGACAAACCATAAGTGACTCTTAATCTCACAAAACAAACTGAGGGTTTTTGGGGGGAGGGGGGTTGGGAGAGGGGGTTGGGGTTATGAACATTGGGGAGGGTATGTACTATGGCGAGTGCTGTGAAGTGTGTAAACCTGGCGATTCACAGACCTGTACCCCTGGGGATTAAAATATATGTTTATAAAAAAATAAAATTATTAAAAAAAA
>PJEN01007545.1:0-97677 GCA_004024605.1 Pteronura brasiliensis | reverse complement strand
AAAAAAAAAAAAAAAAAAAAAAAAAAAAAAAAAAAAAAAAAAGAGGCTATAGATGTATTCCAAGTTCAGTTTTCTCAAGGTTACCATATTTCCAATGTCTAACAGCCATTTCTAAAATTCAGAGGTTACTTATATTCACAGAGGAACAGAAAATACACCTCTAGGCTCAGGCTGTCTTTTCCTACCCAACACAGTATTTCTGATCGAGATGTATGTGTGCGCACACACACACACACACCCCCCACATGCGTCTGCACACACACCCACAGACACCAAAACACACCTTTCAAGGAGAAGGGTTCATAGGATTACCCCTGCCTTTGATTCCAGGATTCCTGGGGGCTCACGTGTGGTCTCCCAGAGAAGCCAGCGGCATCGTGTCCTGTGTGAAGCACTGAGGAGCTGTGCCGGCTCCCAGGTACGGGTCCCAGCCCCATCCCCACTCAGCGCACATGTGTCTGGCTCTCTCGCCCGCCGTGGTCTCCATGCTGCACGCGGGGCCCGCACCTCGCAGGCTCCTGCTTTTAGAGCAGGGTCCAGCACATATTTCTCCAGCAGTGCAGTGGTGGTGGGGTGGGGGGTGGTCTCCACACCCGGACACAGGCTGCCACGTTATAAGGGTGGGTGCTTTGGGTGCTTTGTGATTTGGTGGGTGGAGAAGCTGAGTCCTGGGGCTGACCGGTGCTGCCCACGGGCTGACCGGTGCTGCCCACGTACAGGTCCGGTGACATCCCCTAGTGCTGACTTTCATGCCAACAATTGCAAATGGGCTGGGATTCATACCCCATCGTATAAATATTGCTAATGAGGAGAAGGCCATGAGCTCTAGTCCGAGAGGCCAGTTGTCGGCTTTGCCGGATCCTAGCTTCACGGCTATACATGGCACACCAAAGGGCTACGTGGAAGGACGGACCATGAATGTCAGGGCCACAGAAGCAAACCATGCAGAGCTTGGCCCCACCCAGTCCTCTTATCAGAAAACACAACTTAAATATGCTTATATTTTTTGCTTGTACGTCAGCATTAGCTTTGTGCCCAAAGGCTGGGCATGGTCCTCCGGCATGACAGACCAGGTCTGGATACTCCTGCAATCAGGGATCTACCACGGCCACTGCACCCCCTGGGAGATGTCTAGTGCAGGGAGTGTGGTCCCGGGGATGCCAGAGAGCCCAGGTCCACATCCCAAATGGATGTGTTGGCGGTCACGGGGCAACACAGAATGAAAAGGAAGCTGGGGCAAGGGTTGGTGCCGGTGCCGATTACGTCAGGAGCTCCTGGCAGAGCCTTGGTTTCTGGGGTTCTTGTTTTTGGCTTATCAATGGCAGGGGCTTCAAATACTCAGCACTTCTAGTAAAAATCCCCAGCTCATGGACCTGTTTCGTAAACAGACTCTCTGCTCTCACCTGCTCACAGTCGTATGGTGCCCCCATTTCATAAGGTGAGACCCAGCCCCAGATGTGATGGAATCTGAAGGTGGGAAGGGGGTCAGGCTGTGAGGGGGGTGTCTCTTGAAGTGGACCGGTGCCCTGCTAGAGGAGAGCCCAGAGATCCCTCAGCCCCTCGTGCCCTGTGAACCCAGAGCCGGGCTGAACTGCGCTGAGCCCACGGGGGCTGCAGAACCATGAGGGGTGCCCACGGGATGCTCGGAAGGCAGCATGCCTGTGCCCCTCGGTTCCCGTGGCCTGAGCGAACACCTCCAGGCTGGATTCTGGCCTTTGTCATGGAGTCTCTCACCTGCTCACGTGCGAAAAATCTGCTGAGCATGGGCGGGATGCTGGTCCCAGGGACATCGGTCCTTTCTCCTGAGCGTTTGGAGGATTCCCTGAAGGACGTTTTCCACAGTGACCCGAAAGGCAGAGAGAGAAGCCCAGACAGTAGATGGAAAGAAGAGGGTTCCTCCCCACGTAAGATGGGGCATTGGAGGCCCAAGAGACAAAGGCGGAAGGGACAGGAATGAGAAGCAGGGCTCACATGAGGAGTTTGGCAGTGGGCCACCATGTGGCTTACCGCCCTGGAGGCCAGGAACCTGGGGTGGTCCAGGGCCAAGCCCAGCCACGGCTCCAGAGCAGGGTCCTTTCTGCCTCCTCTGGCGCCAGGTGCTCCTGGCTTGGGTCCTTCCATCTCCTCCCCACCCCCCCGCCCAACTGTCATGGGTCTTCTCTGCTCTGAGTGTCCACCAGGAGTCTCCTGTAAGGACACTTGTCATTGCACGACAGCCCATCCAGATAATTCAGGAAGATCTCATCTCCATATTCACAACTTGATCACGTCTGCAAGGACCTTACCACATCGGGCCATGTTCCCGTACGCCGGGGATGGAGGACTACCCCCCAGCCCTGGTCGCGAGAAGGAAGACAGACGGGTGGAAAGACCAGAAGCCGCACGGTGCTGGGCCGGGGGGACTGAGGGGTTCAAGAAGGACTTGTAAGTCCTTGTAAACCTGTGGGATCCTAGGGCTTTGGGGCCCGGTGCTGCTTCTCTGTGTCCCCAGTCCCATGCTCGCCATCTGGAGTGGGAAGCCACCTGCACTGTCCCCTGGAAGACACTCTTCTGGAGGACAAATCAAATCGGCGCTTGGCCAGGAACCCCTACCCTGTGCACATAGAAGTCCCGTGGGCCTCCCCAGTGGATGATGAGGGCTGTCCCCGGTGGATGATGAGGGCTGTCCTTAGCAAGCCACCTCTCTGTTTTAGGTAAAAATGGCCCAGCCCTGGGGTGAGATGCCCCAGAAGATCCACAGATGAAGTTAGCCCCGGAAGTCCGAGCTTTTCTCAATCCCTCCCAGGGATCAAGAGAACATTCCCGCAAGCCGCACGTGCACAGTCTCTTCTGCCTGCGGACACTGAGTGGAGTCGGTATGGAGCAGAGGGGATTGGCTGGTCACCCGAGTGTGAGGCCTTCACTGTAAACCCACACTGAAGGGTGAACAGCCTCTGTGATCTCATCTGTCATGATCGTCCCTTCTCGGTCTTCACTCACGTAGGACACGCACATGGGTTCACACACGGCCACACGGGCACACACACCCGGAATGAGGCTGTTTCTCAGGAGAGCATGGACGGGTGACACTGGAGTTGGGTGAGGTGAGGAAGCCGGCCGGTCCAGGCAGAGTCCCAAGGAGGCGTGAGCGCTCCCCGAGAAAACCCGCGAAGCCAGTGATTGATTTCACCGCCTTAAAACCCTATGGGTCTGACAACCGATTACAAGATTGTTAATCACCAGTTTACTGTGAACGCTGGGTGTGCCCTGTTTCAGGAGAACCCTAATTATCCCGTCTCCCTGTCTGACAGGAGGCTGGCTACCGCCTCCTCTGTGGGAACCCGAAGGTGGGACTCGGCTGGGGCGGGACAGCAAGGCCCGCGTCTCTGTTGCAAGAACAGCGAGTGGTTGCACTCACGGACCCGGAAGTCCTAGGGAGGAGAGCCCGGCATGTCCGCTTCCGTTCTGCAGTGTCTGGGGGTCGCCTTGATCCCGCCCCTGCGTGATGATAAGGTTTGGAGTGCAGAGGAGCCCTGCAACTTGGCCTTCGCTCGTCGGAAGCTTCTGGAAGTTCTGTGTGATGAGCGGCTCAGTGAGAAATGACTCAGGACCCTCCCTGGCTGCTTTCCCTCAGAGGCCCACGTGCTCATCGTATTGAGAAGAGGTGGACCCTGGGGGCAGCAGATCCCCCTGGGTGTGGACAGATAGCAACATGCCCGACATGACGGACCAGGCGGACACAGTGTCAGACCCGGGGGACAGACCTTCCCGCGCAGCCGCTCACGTGGGATAGACTTGGCCATGGGTTGGTGATAAGGGGAGGTCAGAGCACTTTACGGGTAGATCTGAACACAAGAGGACAACGAGTCTCTGCCGGGGGAGGGGAGGGCTGGCCGTGTGCACACAGGCCCTGTCACGGGTGGGGAAACCTGGTTTCGCTGGGGTTTCTCAATCACTTTTCATGAATCATTCTGTACCACCCCACCTTATCATGGAATCGAGGAAAAGTTAAATTTGGCTGTTCAGGACTTTTCATGAATCATTCTGTACCATCTTGTCACGGAATTGAGGAAAAGTTCACTTTGGCTGTGCAGGACACTCAGCTCCCAAAGCATGGTTTGCTGCTCCTGCAACACCAGGCCCTGGATAATAACCCCAACGTCAGGTGTCCAGGGTGTCCCAGACCTGGCAAAGCCAGTGCTGCACAGGGACGGCTTATCCACAGGAGCAGAGGGGCCCCCGTTGCAAGGCAGTGACTGTCATCCCAGCAAGGCGGGATCCCAACAGAACGTCTGAAGGACCAGGACCCTGTCTCTGCACCTGCTGTGCCCACCCACGGTCCGTCCCTTCACGGACCCAGCCTGCACCCTCGCCCACCCGGGACGGTGCATCCTACTGCTTCTCTCAACTGCCGCTCACAGTAAAACTCTCTAGTGTCTCCTGTGCTTGTGACAGAATGGATGGGCCCCGTGGCTCCTGGGACGACTGGCTCAGAAGCAGGTTGCGGGCTCCAGGACACAGGCTTTCAGTTCTGGTTCGGTATCCTCCAGCCCCCGCCGATGCTCTGTCCGAAGGGCCATGGGTGTGAGATGCAGGTGCCTCTCTTAGCCCGGCCCCACTGAATTCTCCCTTGACCGCACTCTGTCCGCCTGGAACAGGCTCTGATATCGGGTTCTCTCCTCCTCTGTTTCCCAGGTTGCCGTGTTATAAATCTTTCCTTCGTGTCCTCAAGCATTCCAGCTGGAGGAAGGGATAGCAAAGTCGGTGCCTATCCTTCTGTCTCTTCATCTGCTACATGGGATGGTGAGCACAGGACTGATCTCCGCGACTCACTGTGGGATTAAGTGGGGTGACAGTTATGGAGACATTTTTTTGAAATGTAAATGCTTTAAAAGAAGAGCATGGCTGAATTTCAACCATTGGAATTTCTAAAAAGAAAAGAGGAAGTCTCTCCTCTAGTGGGATATTTGCTTGATGCCAAATCTGACCCCAAAGCTTCACAAAGCAAAGGGGAAAATGCCCTTCCCCAGGAGGGTCCGGGCTCCTCTCCACAGCTGACCACTCTTAGGGGGGCAGTCTGGCTTGTGTGTGTTCCAACATAGTGTAATGGGTGTTGTGAAATCATCCGAGTATTTTTGCCCCTAAAATGTTTAAATTGAACCTAGCCTCTGCAATAAATAGTTTATCGCAAGATTTCACACGCTCGAGAATCCTGGGAGGCATTTTTAAAGCAGGAGTTCCGAGCCCTGCCCACAGAGGTTCTGCCGTAATGGGCCGGGCTCAGGTGGTGGTGATGCTGCCGGCTGGCCTGAAATGCAGGGGACACAGGGACACATTACATGTCCTGGAGAGAAGCTCATCCAGCAAAGTAGGGCATTTCCCATCCTAAATGTGCTGGAATCCTTAAAAAAGTTAGTGTCATGAGAAAAAGGAGGGGGGGAAAAAAAAAAAAAAACACCAAACCTTGGAGAACTTACCCAAGACTGAAGGAAGCCCTACAGGCTATTGTCATGCCTGTTTCTAGACTAGATCCCGGCGTCCAAACAAGACAGACCAGCAACACTGGTGCACCCAAGGCTTCTGGCAGAGCCCACTTATTAACGGGACTCCTCGTTCTTTCCAGTGACCTTGCAGGAAGCAGACGAGCAGGGTCTGGCATGTCCACCTGCTGGAACCGCTCAGACCTTACGCCGACAGTGGACCACAAATAGGCAGCGACACCCAACAGCGCCAGACAGCTTCGGGGGTCCTGCTACACCTGCCTCGTTCCTCGTGGGATCCTTTCCTTCCTCCATGGACAAGAGTCTGCAGGTAACTGTTTTAGCCTCCATCAGTCTTTCCCATGAAGGTCAGCGTCCACGTGCCCGCAAGTCCCAAAGTGACAGCCGCTTACCAACAGGTGAACTAGGAAAGCAAGCTCTTACTAATCAAGGGTCCGAGCGTTCCCCTCGCCTTTCGGACATTCTGACATGGCCCTGCCGCAGGCAGAGTGTAGTCCTTATGCTTGGGACAGCGAGTACCCACTCTAAATTTTCTACCTTATGAGGCGCGGACGACTCTTCTACAGATACCGCGGGAGCTTGGGTGGGGTTAGAGCGCTCCCAGCACGAAGAGGTCACGCCTCCTTTGTGGTGACCTGTCACTGGAGACCTGTGCCGGCGCAGTTCACACTGGGTGACATCAAGGCCAGACCCGTTGTGAACTCGGGCTCCGGGTCCGACCCTGTGCTGGGACCACGTGGGGGTTTTAGAACCGGCTGCTTATGGTGGGGGTCCTCCAGGGTCCTTTCTGAATTAGGGAAATTATACGTTTATTGGTGCATATACTTGGAAACAGGTTAAGAAATTCCCTCCCGTTCGCCGAATAACAAAAGGAAACTCTGACAGCTCTCCTTTAACACTGACGGGGTCTGGAAAACGTGTGATTTCTGGAAAACCACCACGGGGCGATTTAGGAACATGGAGGCCATGTTTAAATCGGTGTTGAAGTTCGCTGATGGCAGATGCTCAAAGCTACAGGCCGACACCATTTCACGTCCGGGATAGGAAGCGGAGCCTACGAAAGCCACAGTGGCCGCCTCTGGTTGATGACCCAGAGTTCTTCCCTGGAAATCCCGCGTCTTGACCTTGGCCAGAATAGGAGTCCCGGCCGTCTCCTTTCCGCGAGAGACAAACTCCCAGCTCATGTTATTCGTCCATCCCCTGCCCCGTCTGCGTATTCATGAGGAGGCACCGGGGTCCTATCAGGTATTTGCAGGGTGCTGAGTGCGGGCGGCGGGGGGCGGGGCGGTGGTGGTGAAAAGGGTTAGAAGGTGAGAGGCGGCCACACAGCGGGTGTGGGGAATGTCAGGGAAGGTCGGCAGGGTTGACTCGGGCTCTGCTCTGTCTGCTTTCGTGCCGCGGTGAACTGGGTGTTAAACAGACACACACGGAAGTGTGGGGGCTGCTCCCCCGCTTGGTTTGCCAACGTCACAGGTTCAGTCAGCACAGAACTGCCCCCCTCACTGGGCACCGGGCCCTGTGGGTCCTGGGGTCAGGGGGGAGAAGCCCCTGTGCTCCAGGAGGGCAGAGTCTGGGCAGGTGACCCGGAAACCAACCCTCAACAGACTGGGGGCAGCGTGTGGCACAGACTGTGCCCGCACACTGTCTTCTCCACACATCTCAGGACCCCTGGTCTGCCTCCTGCTGCATGCCTGGGAGGCACAGGATAGAACTTGCTGGTGCACCAGGCCTTAGGGAAGGGCAGAAGCCCGCTAGGGAGAGGACAAGTAAAGGAGGGGCTTGGGAGCTGTTTCCATCAACAAGGGTCATGGTCACTGGTGGAAAGGAAAGTCCCTGCGAACAGCGCTCTGTCTTCCCGGGAGAGTGCGGTAGGCACTGTCCTGAGTCTCCAGGCGGGTCTGAAGCCTTCCCTCCGGAGGCGATGGTTAGGTGGGGGCACCCAGGGGAGAGAGGGGGATGGACTGCACGGTCCAAGCTCATCTCGTCCAGTCCTTCTGCTCGAGCACCCGGTCTCAGCTCACCCTGGCTCCCGCCCGCCCGGCCTCTGTGGCCAGAGCCACCTGGGATTGTCATGGCCAAGAGGCAGCAGATCTGAGCCGTCCTGGGGTGGGCTGGGGGGGGCTTGGAGCAGAGGCTGCCTTGGGAGAGGGGTCTCCCCCACCTGCTGTTTGGATCTCAGAGCCAAGACAAGTGCAGGGGACGTTTCCGCAGACACGTCCCGCTTCGTGCTCACAGAGGCGAGGGCTGACTGCGACCTCAGGGAGGAAGAAGCCACATTCTGACACGGGACAGGGAGGACCCGCTGGGGATAGGCAGCGTCTTGAAGGACACAGAGGCAAGACTTTCTCCGGGTGTGAAGCCGACACAGGCTCATTGCAGGCAAGTGTGGAAATTTCCGGGCGCCCCAGGCAGAGAAAGCCGCTTGGCAACTTGGTAACTGTCTCCCCGAGAGTCATCTGCCTCAGCCTGAATCAATGAAATCTTAACCCAAATCAATGAATCAAATGAAATCAATGCATCTTAACCTGAATTACTGAAGATCCATGCTTGAAGAGTCTGGACGTCAGGCCCCACGCAGTCGTGCGCCATGTAAAGTCACAACTCCAGCACATTCCATTCGTCGGCAAAACCCGCAACCTGGGGGAGTCCGAGCCATTTCAAAATAGGGTTGACATTTTGGCTAAACCGTGAAACCCACATGATAGAGGGAAGGCCCTTGGCTGGCAGCTCTTGCACAGTTTTCTGTAAGAAATTTAGCTCTTTTCTCGATACATCCTGGTTAACTGAATGAAAGTCTAATCAATGTGTTATTGACAGAAGCAAACAGTAGCCTGAGCCGAGAGATTTCAGGTGTGTAACACACAGCCACGGTGCAGGTACTCAGCTGTGCACACGCTCACACACACGAGGGCACGGGCACTCATTCCAGAAGGACGGTCCCGCGGTAGAGAACGTAATCTGGATGAGAAAGAACGCCGTGCGCCGTCGTCTTCTCCTAACCAGGGGCCCCGGGAACAGTTACCACCTTCACACCACACCCGAGTTTCAAGCACATTCTCCAGCGGTTTCTGGCCTCCGCACCAGGGTTTACATGATTTCACTCACACAACAATGGGCAGGTTCCTTTGGAGAAACGCGTTTTGTAGTCAACTTTGATTCACCTTGTTTTCAATATCAAAAAAGACAAGAATCTGGAAATGAAGAGACTGGGCTGTCGTGGCAGCCTGACGCTTTTGTGGGACACCTCCCCTCTCGGTGACTGTCTGCAGGCAAACATGCTTAGTTCATGAAGCGACGGGCTGGGCCAGCGTGGCGGAGGCCTGTGGCCCTCAGCGGGACGGAGGGAACCCCCACTTTCTGATAGCAGGGGCTTGTGGGTGCCTGTCCCGTCCCATTTTTAATATTACATTTATGTGAATTTTACCGTTTTTAAAAATGTCTAATTTAAATTCAGTTAAATTAACATACAGAGTATTGTTAGTTTCAGAAGTAGAGATCAGGATTCTCCAGTTGCACACAACACCCAGGGTTCATCACATCATGTGCCCCCCCGAGAGTCCCTCCCCCGGTCTCCCCATTCCCCCTCTGCCCCAGCAGCCCTTAGGTTGTTTCCCAGAGTTAAGAGTCTCTCGTGGTTTGTCTCCCTCTCTGATTTCGTCTTGTTTTATTTTTCCCTCCCCTCCCCTACGATCCTCTGGTTTGTTCCTTAAAGTCCACATACGAGTGAGCTCATGTTGTCTTCCTCGGACGGAGTTATTTTGCCATCATTTTAGGTATGACGTACAGCACGGGTAGTAGGGCTGCTTCCCATGCTTCCTTTTATCTCTGGAAGAGAAAAGGGTGAGAAAGGGGTCAGCGCTGAGGGAAGGTTGTTGACCCCAAGTTCTGAGAAACCAGTTGACTCAAATCTTGGACCTCCTCTGCTGATTATGAGGTGCCTGGATGGGGAAGGCTCGCTTCTGTCCAAGTCTGGGTGTCACGGCATCCTGCGGGTCCCTCGCCACACACCCTCCTGTGTTTGCCCCCCTGTTGCTTTTGTCTGGTCATCCTAGTGTTGAGTATGTGTGTGGAGTGTGTGTGTGTGTGTGTGTGTGTGTGTGTGTGTGCAGGAGCCTCCGTTTCTCAAGCCCTCAGTCCATGTTCTTTCACGTTCACAACTGGTAGTATCAGTCCCAGGAAATCTAAGAAAACAGAGGATGGGGCACCTGGGGGGCTCAGTCGTTTAAGCCTCTGCCTTCAGCTCAAGTCATGATCTCAGGGTCCCAGGATCAAGTTCCACATCAGCTCCCTGCTCAACGGGGCGTCTGGTTCTCCCTCTGCCCTCTGCCGCTCTCCTGCTCATGCTCTCTCTCTCAAAAATGTAAAATCTTAACGAAAGGCAGGGCACATCTTTTTAGTAATCCTTCTAAATGTCTCTCTGCGTAGTGTGTTGTACTAGAAAAAACAGTGCATGTTTGTGGGCAAGAGTGTAAACCCTAAGAATTGAGACAGTGTCTGGTAAGTTCAGAAAAACTAGCGAAATTACTGTATGTTTTTCTTCAAAGGAAGTAAACAAAATGCAAAGTAAATTATTGTTATAATTTGTAAACGTACACTATGTTTATGTAACATGTTGTGTATTATGTTGTATATAAGATATGATATATGTTATGTTGAATTGCACATTACAAATAATATATTTATAATTGTAAAACACAAATGTATGTTTTCGTATTATAATTTAAAGTAATAATAAAATCACAATTTAATATGTAAAAGTAATCCACTGTCCCAGATCACTTAGAGAAGAATCAAGTTTCTAGTTTCCCAGAGCATCCTGGCTGGTCTCTCTCCCACGTGTGGATAAAGCCTGAGAGAGAGCCAAGAGCAGTTAAGGCTCCAGAAAGTTGTGGTGTGTTGTAAGGAGCATCTCACAGGAGGGCTGTGTGGTCAAGCCTCACCTTCTGATTTGAATTCAGGTGCAGAATATTTAGGGCAAGGACGCGTCAATGCATCTGAATTCAGATTGGCCTTCTGGCTGGAAGGAGTCCCCATGCAAGAGGGTGACCCAGAATTCTGAGATCCTCACTTTCCGGGTGAGTTAGAAACCATCAGATCCAAAAAGGAAGTTACTTGCTTACTCATTACTTGCCAAACCCTGGTTTTCACACGGTCACACGTGCCTGCCTGAGCTGGGAGCTCTCAGTGGTGGGAAGGAGAGATCGCACGAGGCCTGCCCACACAGTCTGTGTCAGGAGCAGAAGGATGTGAGCTCCGGCCTTGGGGTCTAGCGTCCTGCACGGCCGAGCTCGGCTCACGGAATCACCTTGGGATGCGCTCGAGCACAACTGCGGCGTCTGGCTGCGATAACCCCCAGAGCCAAACAGAGCAAGAAAACTGACCCGCAAAGGAGGCTCACCTCCGGCCTTACTCACGCGCTCGCCCTCACACCCTTGACAATCCCCACCTCAGCCCAATTGTCCCTAGCCCCAACTGTCTCTAAATTGACTAATTTGGCAGACTCCTACTTGTTCACATTCTCGAGATTACTTCATTTGGGAAAGAAAACAACAAAAACAGCTTGGCTACCGACATGGGCCCATTTGGGACGTGCCTTGAACTTGGCGCTCACTCAAAACAGCATTTCTGCTTCAGAAGCAATTAAACGGTGTCTCTGTGTTTCTTATATCCCTTCTGGGTGATGTACAGTTGCCAATGGTCAGAAAACACTTCAGTAAATTAGGGAAATGCCAAGAATTCTGCAAACCATCAAGAACCCTATGATTTTTAGACTTCTCATTCTTCCAAGTCCAAAAGAGGCAAGGACTCCGCTGGGTCCGTTGTGGCTGTGGCAAATGCACCTGTTCCTTGCAGAATTATGACGGCCAAGGTGAGGGCCGCGTTCCAGGGAGGCTTTCTGCTCTCAAACAAGGTTGAGAATTGATGTGAGCCGTGACCCTGGAATAGCTTGTTTTAGTAAGTAAATGAACTGTCTATCCACATAAAGTTAAAAAGAATTCTCGTGGAATAAAAACATAGCCATTTGAAAAGCAATCAGTAGATTTAAGGCAAACCAATCAGTGGTTAAATAAGCAATTGGGTGAGGTGCAGATGGTTTTCTGCAAGCCCGTCCTCGCCCGGGGAATCCGGCCACAGTCTGCTGAGACTAATCGGTTGGCTCACGTTCATGAATGTACTTTTTCTCACATGACAAAGCTGAGTCACTCATTAATTTGTTCATTAATTTTTGCAGACATTTAGCAAAAACCAAACCAAACCAAACACCAGTAACTGGCACAAGGAATGAGATCCACCACCCATGGTTGGAACTGGTGAAACGCAAATGGATTTTAAGGTGTCTGGTCTCCAGGAATGTGGAATTTGCAAGTAAAAAAGAAAATGAAAGTTGCTAATACAAGCAAGTCGCAGACAGCAATCCTGTGCGGCTTTTATTGATTTACTTTCTTCCTCCCTAAGCGGGTTTTTGTTGTGGGTTTTCTCTACTGATCTATGGCTGAGGCTGAGAATGGTGCTAAGTGTGCAGTAGGTGTTCAAAAAGTGTTCGTTGCATAAAAAAAGGACAAACATTTGCACTTAAAATATGCACAAAAGTTGGAGAATATTTAGGGGGTAGAAATCTCAACCCACAATCTTCCACGCACCATAAAACGGCCAGGTTTTTCCAAAGCCCAGCCTGCTCAGTTCCTCTCTCTGTCCAGGGGAACAGAATATTGAATTCCATTGCGGTAACATTCAGTGATTTTCTGGTTCCATACTCCTTCATCCCTCGTGTGCCGAGAGTCCTCTGAGAGCGAGCCCGGGTTCCAAGCTTGAGGAGGCCCATGTGTTTTCTAGGGTGGGGCAGTTCTCACCCCAGACACTCGTCTGTCCTTGCCGCAGGGCCTTGAGGACACATGGGAGACGGGGCCTGGCTGCTGCTACCCTTGGACGCGTACAGACGCACACGGCACTCTGCGTGGCGGGCGAGGCTATCCTCTCCACTCTGAGACTCGGGTGGGGGCACAGCAGGGACGCCGGGAGGCTGACAGCAAAGGGGGACACAGGGATCCCCTGCTCATGAAGGCCCCAGAGGCTTCTGTACCTTCTCTCACTACCCTTTTCCTGTGGATTCTGCCCAAGGACACAAAGCTTGGGCCTCTTCCTCAGGAGACCCATCAAGAAATTTCCAGATTCTCCTCGGATTCTGTCTTTCAAGCCCTTGGGAATGTTACCCTGCCCTAGGGGGCATACCCTAGGCTCTTCTAGTCTTCACAATCCGTGTTTGTGTCTATTTTCTCACAGGGGAAAAACAGCAACAACAAACACTTTTCTTTCAAAACTGGAAACCAAACCGTTTCACCCAGTGAGTGGCTGAGCTACAATGCAGTTTGAATTCCTAACCTCACAGGGCGTCTCGCGGCCAAACGAGGGTTGTGGTTGGAAAGAGCGGGATCCCGAGACTGCACCGGGGCAAGCGGGAAGAGTCTGGTGAGGCTGGGCGCATAGACCCCCGCGTGACGCCCACAAGCCCTCCCTGCCCGTAGAGGCACAGCTCCAACCCCGCCTGCGGGGGGACCGGCCTTGCCCGGGCAGACTGGAACGCCCCTGGAGTAGTGGTCCTGGATGGCTCCCTACCTCCCTGTGCCTTCAGCTGCCTCCCCTCTGCCTCTACACTGACAGCAGACTTCAGTCCCAGCAGCCCTGGAGGGCGAGGTTCACCACGGGACCCCCAGAAGAGGCCCAGCGTTTACATTTTGTGCAGTTCAGCCGCAGGAGACCCTGAGAGGATGAGGGGACAGTGCGGCTGTGGAGGCAGCGTCCGGACCTGGGGATGCCTTTTGTCTGCAGAGGCAGGAAGAAGCCAGGACTCGAGAAGGAGCGTGGCTCTGTCCGCACCTTGATTGTGGACTTTTGGCTCCCAGAACTGTGAGAAAAGAACGTCTGCTGTGTTGAGCCCCCCGCGTGTGGTGGTTCATTACAGCGTCTCAGGACGCGGAGACAGCAGCATCATTCGAAGCGGCCCCATCACACAGACGTCATGGAGGAACCCGCCCGGGGCGCGGGGCGCTCTGCCCGCCGCTGTGCATCTCCGACTAGGGACCGGTCCTGGAAGGAGGATCTGGGCTGGAGGAGGCCCTGCCCCAGGGCTCAGGACCTCTGCAGCCCCCTCCCACCCGGTCACTCAGGCAGCCCCCAGGCATGAGCAAGTCCTCAGTCTCGCTCTCATAAAGCAGGGCAGGGGTGCTCTGCCGAGCGGGACTGAGGGATGTGCATGGGGGGGGCGGGGCTGGGCTCTGTGCACAACCTCTGGTCTCCTCCCTGTGAGCCACCTGGATCTCTGTCGCCGTGACACCACGCCCCTCCCCCACGCCACCTCCCCCACTTGGCTCACTGACCTCACTGGGTGTGTCTCCTGATGCCCGGGTTAGGTCCTCTGATTTCTCCGTTCAGTTCAGGCACAGGTGCATTCGGGAATGTTCTTTACAAAGAGGCAGATGCCCACGGTGTGGGTGACAGTCATGGAGACGGGTGCCGCGGGGTGGGGTGGGGGGCGACGCCGGAGTCACCTGCATTCTGGCTTCAGGTTCGGAGCTTATGAGGAACAGCGCGGCGCCTGTGAACCTGCCCGAGCCTCCGTTTCCCCATGTGCCAGCCGGGATGGGACAGCGCTGGCCGCGTGAGGTCCGTGCGGTCGCCGGACAGCGTGTGTGGAGCACGGGCTTGTGCAGCGCGGCTCGGAGGTGGTTTCTGAAAAGCAAGGTCACCTCATCTCCCTCTCTCGGCGTGAGCATGGTCGTGTCTGGGAGCCTGACTTCCACCGTCGGAGTGTAAGGTTCTTACCCTCTGTCCCCTTGGACGGTCTGCGAACTCGCTCACACGGCGCCAGCACCCGTGTCACCACGCCCCGGCACTTACCGCCTTAAGGGCTCTAAGCGTCCAGCCAGCGGGTCCGTTCCCCGCTGCTGCAGAGGCACCACTGTCTCCACTGTCTCCAGAGCCCGCCCATCTTCCCGGAAGGACACTGTATGCGCCTCACACCCTAACTCCCCTCCCGCGTCCCACCTCCCCCGGCCCTCGTTCTGTCCCATCCATCTGCCGAGTCCAGATCTTTGCCGAAGTGAAATCGTGCCCCGTCTGGGCTTGTGTGTCTGGCAGGTCTCAGCCCGCATCACGTCCTCAAGCTTGCAGGGGTCAGACTTGCCTTCCTTCCTGTGGCCGTGGGGTCCCCTGCTGCATCGCGGGGGCCCACTGTGTTTGCTCTCATCTGCCAGTGGGCGCCGGGGGGTTTCCTCCCGCGTGCTCTGGTGAGTAGCGCCTCCAAGGACGTGTGTGAGTGTCTGTCTGCGATTTCCATCTTCGGGGCATACCCCGTGGGTCCCACGGCAATTCAGTCCTGTGGTGAATGTGCTGAGGCACTCACCGCTGCTCCATTTTCCCTTTCCAAGAATTTTGGGCTTACGGATTTTATCATTACTTCAGGCTTGTCCCAATATGTGTAGCTCTTGGGGTTATTTTGGCAAATTTCTGCTTTTTTTTTTTTCCCCTGTTTTGTTTCTCTCTTTGGCTTGATTTTGTTGACCAGGAGGATCTGGCCTCCAGACCAGCCTCGATGATCATGCCCAGGGTAAGGACAAGGGCCAAGCCCCCACGTTTCGTGGGACAGGCTTGCTGTGTCCATGCCACGAGGCAGTTTCTTTTTCCCAAGCAGATCTGTGGCCTTCTCACCGTTTCCCACAAGCAGTGGGTCCAATTCCTCTTGCTGCTTTTCAAGAAAGCCGTGGTACTGCTGAGGTGGGCAAGCCTGCAGGTCCCCATCCCAGGTCGCGCCTCGCTGGTCCGAGGCTGGGATCCCTGGGGAGTGTGGAAGGCCAGCCTGTCCCTGGCCAGCGCCCTCGCTGGGTGACGGCTCACCGTGGTAGCAGGTCACGGGATCATCTCAACTCACTTTTTAAATGTTCCCGTGCACTCGGAGACGTTCTGTTCGAGCTTGGCTACACGCGCTTAAAACAACAACAGCAGGAAACTTTAAATCTGCACTGACTGCGAGCTCACAGGATATTGTCAAGATGAGGTGTGCGGTTCTTCCTATCCCTCACCCAGCGTCCCTCTATTGATTTTTTTAACCACGAATTTTAAAATTTGTACAAATCATATCGTACTAAAAATTGTATTTTACTGACCCCGTGACTCAGGCAGATTTGGCTGTGACCACTGAGCCCACACCCGTTCTGACACCGCGGGATCTTAGGGGTTCGTAGCCACGGAGCCATCACTCCGAAGTGTGTGTGTGCTGTCTGTGTGCGTGTGTGTGCGTGTGTGCGTGTCTGTGAGTGTCCATGTGCTGCATCTCCACATGTCGGTGCCAGTCTGGGCTCCTACCAGTGGGCAGCTTGTCTCCCTTGGTGCCCCCGTGCTGTTGGCCCAGCCCTTGCCCCAGGAAAGGGCAGCGGCCTGCTTGGCGGTACAGCTGGCGAGGCTGAGCCCCAGCGCCGCGGAGGCAGTAGACGTCCTCGGTGACACACCAAGTCCAGCACTACAATGAACAGAAGAGGGACCTGTGAGTATGGGATTTCTTGCGAGCGGGGGTGGGGGTGGGGATCAACAGGATGGGAAGGGGTATCTCATTTGGAGAAGAACTGACCCGGTCTCTTGGTGGCATGCACAAACGGGTCATTCCAAATCACAGGTCAGTGTATCCGCTTAAAGCTCACAGTCTTTGAGCACCTAGAAAATGCAGCATTTCTGCTGTGATGATGGCCTCGACGGCAAGCTGAAAGCCGCAGACACGGGGTCCTACTTCGTCCTGGGGGCACCCTGCTGGCCAGCAGGTCCTCCACAGGCCCGGCCTCTCTCCCATGGCAGGCATCGCTCCCGGGCGGCCCTGCACCACCCAGGGAGGTGGGCAGCAGAGGCGGACCTCCCCGTCGCATGCCCCAGCTGTTCTCTGGGGCCAGTGCCCTGCAAGGCCTGTTTGCTTCCAGGCTTGCACGGGCTCCTGAGATTGCCGCGGCACGGGGCACGCAGGCACTGCCGGTGACTGTGGACTGGTTGCTCTTCACATGCAGTGGTTCAGGGGTTTGCACGGTGACCCTCCGGGTTACTGAGAAAGACACACGGAATGCATCCGCGGGGTGTGTGTGTGTGTGTGTGTGTGCGTGTGTGCACGTGTGTGTCACGCCGGTCTGGGTTATTCACGCGCTGACACCAGTGAACCCGGGCCCCGTGCGTCCTGGAAGAGAATCCCAGCTTCCCCACCTCACAGTAACCAAGACCTGCCACGGACCTGTGACCTTTGCCAGGAGCAGAAATGCTGATCCGTGCACAACTGGGAAGTGACGAGAAGGGGAATCTTCCTTCTGCCAATTACGGCGGAATCGCCACGTAATGAAGTTAATGTTTTGTGGAATTTACACCCTGATATTAATGGTTCCTTCTCCAGACACTCTTCTCTGACTTTTTCATTTTCAACCAGATTTTTTTTTTCCCCAACAACAAAAGAAACAGGACAATATGTGAAGGCTCATTAATTCTCTTTAGTTTTGATTTCCCCCTTCTTGCTTTTTGCTTGCCTCCTCCTGGAGGTTAAACAAGAGGCACGCCATCAGGCCTTTCCATAAACTCTGGTTCACGGGAGGGTGAATAGCTCTCGGCGGAGGACAGGCAGCTTTCAGTTCCCCGCCCTTTACGGCGGCTGTTTCATGGCCCCCTGGATCACCAATTACACAACCAGGGACAATAGACGTACCACTCTAATGACCAGGCTTCAAATTTGCCTCCATTTGCCGGTGCGTGTCATAGCAACACTCCCTCGGCAGGCGGAGACCCTCATTGCAGGAATGAAGATAGATCGGACCTGGGAGAGGCCGGCGCTGGGAACAATATGCTGGCCCTGCCCCCTAGCCCCGCCCAGATTGTCCTGACCCCAGGCTGCCCCGTTAGCACTGCCCCTGACCTGAGGCTGCTGAAAGGACCCTGCCTGCTCCGGGGGACCTCTCCGGTCCCTGCAGAGAGAGAAGAGAGAGACGAGAGAGACAGGAAGGCAGCCACTCGGGGACCCTCAGTTGGGGCTGGGACACGTGCAAGGCCAGGATGCCCTCGTCGGTGCCACGGTGATCTGAGCGTGTTCCCAGGCTTGCCCCACAGAGGCTGCAGTGCGGGAAGCCCTTCCCTGCTCCGGGCCTGCGAGTCGGGTCCAAGGGACGCTGCTCGGACACTGCCCTCCTCTCCTGTGAAATGGGTGAGGAGGACAATGGGCGGTCAATCTGAGGAAAGCTGTAGTGGAATTTCCAAAGTTAAGAGGCTGATTCTGGCAGAGAGAGAATCGGCAAAAACACTTATTTAAAAGAACACGCACTGTTCCGTGCTCTTTTGTCCAATGTTAGGAGATGCTGGCTTGGAGGGTGAAGCTACTTTTTCCCTGTGATCTGTCAGGGCTGTTCTGGGAAGAGTGATGGATGCTGTCCATCCATCAGCCCCTGTCGGAGCCCTTCCTCGGAGCTGGGGCTTCCCAGAGAGCAACACTGGGGCAAAGAAGGACGCGGCCCAGAAGAGCCCACAGGGTGTGGAGGACCCTCGTGCGGCAGGGTTTCTGGAACTGGCCTGTGCTGGTGGCCTCAGTCTGCAGAGACAAGTGACCTCAGGCTGCACCACTGCAAACAACAGAGACTCCTCAGTCTGGAGGCCATGAGCCTGATATCAATTTTTGTGGGGCCACACTCCCTCTGAAGGCTCCGGGGACGATCCCTGCTCCTCCTTCCAGCTCCTGCCGGCTGCCAGCCCTCACAGGTGCCCCCGCTTGTAGACACATTGCTCCCATCTCTGCCTCTGGGTCTCCTGCCCCTCTTTCTGTTTCCCTCTGTAAGAACACCAGCAAACTGGATCAGGGCCCACCTTAGCTCGGATTGATGTCTTCTTAACTAACTGCATCTGCGAAGACCCAATTCTAAGAAAGTCCCTGGGGTTAGAGCTTGAACATATCTGCTGTGGGAAAGACAATCCAACCCATCGCAGGCCCTTTCCACAATGCTATGTGGAGGCCAACCATAGAGAAAGACTCCGGGACTTCCTTCCCATGTTCCACCCAGGAGCCCCAGGCCTCCTGCAGCGTCTAGGTGTGCCCCTTGAGCTCTGACTGTCCTCACTCCCTGCTCTGACCACTTACAGAGCCTCTTTGTCCTGGAGACCACTCCAGGCCACCAGGACGCCTCACAAATGTTGTGAGGATGTCAGCCTCCCTGCAGAGGCCCACCCACAATACCTCATGTCAGCATTGGGAAGTACTGATTTGGAGAAACTTTGCTATGTCTGTGGATGTTTTAGTCATAAAAAGAAATGCCGAGGTTAAAAAGGTGACACCCACATAGTAAAGGTTCTCAGCAAGACTATTTCCTTCTTCCTCTGATTTGCCATCTGTGGCTTAGGTGTATATACTTAAGATAATGGTGACCCTCCTGTCCAAATAATATGGATTATCATAAAAAGTGTGGCCAACAGGAAGGTAGATGATATTGTTGGCATCTTTCCTTCGTGGAAGTAGTGG
This sequence comes from Pteronura brasiliensis, assembly GCA_004024605.1. Taxonomy (NCBI): domain Eukaryota; kingdom Metazoa; phylum Chordata; class Mammalia; order Carnivora; family Mustelidae; genus Pteronura; species Pteronura brasiliensis. The sequence goes on along the minus strand of PJEN01007545.1, from coordinate 78,678 downwards.
GAAAAAATAGCTTGGCTACAGTTGGAATCACTTAGACCCAGTTTCCACCCTAATTAGCATTTTCTGCTATGAACTTGGCCCTTTAAAAATAGGATATTTTTTTTTCATATTTTGATACTCAGTGAATGGCAATTATAATCATGAAGTCTTGAGTGCTTTTTACCCCTCAAGAGAAATAGTTTGAACCCTGGGATAAATGAAATTATTAAAAGTAAACAAACAAACCCAACAGCAAAACCATGATTTGATTCTGATTCCAATCCAAAGGAAGAAAGGGGTGACTTCCTTCAGTCTTGCTTGCCAAGGGAAATTGTTGCCTTAATTCAGGGCAGTTGTCCTATTTCGCAATCTCTCCTGCAGAATCAAAGTTATTCACACTCTCCTGGAGTGTACAGGAGAGGAAGAAGGCATGTCAATGGTCTGTAGTCTCATTCCTCAGAGTCAGACCCCACGGGCTCCCTAGAGTTTGGCTCAGCAGGCTTTCTGCGCCCTGACCTCCACCCAGGTGCGGGTCATTCCGACGGAGCTTGTCCTGACGGTAACATGGGCAGTGGGAAAGTCCTCCAGGTTCTATTGTAACTCTTTTCAAAGATCCTGTGGTCGTGGTGGCTTGAATGTTTTGATCTCTGAAAGTGTTAGCATAGTACCTGATGTGTGATTTGTGGGAAAAAGAGTGAGTCACTCCATCTCGAGAAGGGGCCCTGGCACCCGGGACCGAGGCCTGCCTGGGCTCCAGTCACTTGGTATGGGGCTTGGGGAGGAACAAGCAGACTGGAGGACCCTGACATATCCTGGGCCCCTCACCTGCAGCTTCTCCTTCCTCCACTGCAAAGATGCTTTCCCATCCAGCCTGCCTAACCGTCAAGAAGAAATGGCAGCCTCCCCCTTGTCACATGAAAGAAACGCGTTCTGTGTGACACGCACATGCGGGCTACTACGGTGGAGGCGGACAGATCACGGGACCACCCAGTCTCCTCCTGTGCACATGCTGGGATGAGGGTTGTGGAGTCCTTGCTTCAGTGACAGGCTGAGCTGCACAGAGAGACCAGCATTCTCACTGGGGGCTGTTTCTGGTGCCACCATGGGCAGAGGTCTCCTTAGTGGGACTGTGGTTTTGCACTGCAAACGTGTTACATGTTTCAAACAGGGGAGACTCTATTAGGACCTTTTAGGGAAGAGTGGCAGTGCACAGACCGACCCAGAAAGGAACAGAGTAGGAGGGATGCTGTCCTTTTTCATGAATGCTTGGGAGGACTGACTTTTAGCCAGAACACCCATCAGCAGTAGGGACGTGGCCTGTGGACACTTCAAGGACCTGGTTTAGAGAGACAGACTGAAGGTGGAGGCCGTTGTCCCACCCAGAGGATGCTGGTTCACATGGGACGCACACAAGTGGCAGGATCACCTAAGTCGCAGGACTCAGAACGAGTGGGCTTGGCTGGTGACACCAGCTAGGATGCTGGGAATTGGGCAGCAGGTACAGACGGAAGGGACAGTGTGCCTCGAATAGGTCCAGACTCCAGCCGCACAGTTGCTGCCCAGATCCAGCTGTCTTCCCGCCCTCCCCCTTGGCATGGCTGGTGAGGGTCTCAGTGAGCCCTCCTCGGGGGATGACGCTGCTCTCCCACCATGTTGTGTTTTCTTCCCTTCCACCTGCTTCCTCCGACAGCACGGAGACCCCTCCCTAGCCCGGCCTGCCACCTTGTCTGCTCTTGCCCCAGTTCCCCTCACTTCTGGCCCCCTGGGGCCTGGGCTAGGTGCTCGCTGCCATCCTGGGAGCCGCAGCTGCACTATGCCGGCTCTAGGAGGGTCTCCCTGGTGGTAAGACAGGAGCAGCCGGCCACAGACCCGACCGGAGCAGGAACAGGCTGGGCCGGCCTCCTGCTCCCCCGAAGCTCTCGCACCGCCCCAGGCACTGGGGTCCTGATGGCCGCAGTGGGTTGGCAGCAGCTGTTGGGCTCTGGCCGGCGGCCCCGTGGGCGTCTCAGCCCCAGCTTCTTGTTGCGGTGGCCGTGTGGACCCTGGGGGTTTCCGCATGGGTCTCTTCCAGCTAACGCTCAGGCACCTTCTGGCTGCCTGGACCAGGGTAATGCAGGGCCACGTGGGGCCAGCGGGGCGCCTGTGTGAGGGGGTTCCCGTGTGACCGAAGCACCACATGTGGAGGGCTGCCCATGTCTGTGGAGTGTCTGTGTGAGTGGGGTCCCTGTGGGGGGCAGCGGCGAACTCTTCTGAGGGTGGCCTCCCCACAGACAGACTGGAAGGACAGCGGCTGTCACTGCTCCTTCCTCAGGGCCTGTGCTGGGTCCTCAAGGAGCCACAGAGGCCATGTCTTGAGAGTCCGTGGCCACACACCTGCTCCCCGTCACCCTGGACTGTAGGAGGACCCCTGTGGGTAACCAGAGGGCAGCAAACGTGCCTCCTCTGTCATCTCTCAAGGTCAGTGGTGTTTCACATGCACAATGGCATGGATGGGCAGATAACCAGGAGGCCGGGGCCCAGGAAAGCCGAGGGCGGCTGTCTGCACAGCCCTCCAGGGTCGCAGCCCCTCCCGGAAAACCGTGTCTGGTGCATAGCAGGTGCTCGGCTCACGCTGAGGGATGTTGTAGGTTTTCACCAGAAGTGGTGAGCAAGCAGCCAGTGTGTTGAGTGCAGAGAGGATCCAGGTCTCCTGGACCCTCAGGCGTGGCCGTGTGGGGACAGGCCTGGGCCCCAGCCGTGGAGAGAATACAGTCACAGAGAAAACACAAGGCCCAGTGGTGCGGGGCCTCCACTCACCCTTCTGTCCCGATGGGCAAAGTCCCAAACCTACCGTCATGCAGAGGGACACAAAGCCACTTTAAACATTTAAATGCAGGCACAGGCCAAATTGCACACGACACGTACAGGAAGCCAGGAGAAAGCTCCCCAAGTTTCTATGGAAATTATTTTTTGCAACAGTCATGCCTTGTAACAACTATCTGTGCGTGTAAGAAATAATTTATAGTGAACGGCATCCCCCACCTACCTGGGGTTCTCTATCACAGGAACTAGTGGATTATGTGGGACTTTGCTAAAGTTCTGTAAGTCTCCCAGGGCTGTTTCCTATCCACCTAAGGCCCCGGGGGTGGGCTCTAGCGTCGTCTTTGAACCCAGGGTCCTGTTGTGAAATGACATCCGCTAACAGGGTGATGGACAAATTTCTGAGTCTTGTCAGAGCCGCACTGATTCAGTTCCTCTCTCTTAACCGTCTGCTGTGTTCACAAATACCTCAAGTGACTGAGTTACCGGACACGGCAGATTACATGAACCACTCACATGCGTGTTTGTGATTGCGTGTGGAAACGAGGCGTAAACAAAGGAGGCAGGACAGTAAGAAGTGAAGATGACATGTGTCCACACACACAGATGTGGACGTGCTCCCCGCTCAGTGGAGTCGCGAGTAGAGGACTGTGTGGCTTCCATGGGGGAGAGGCAGAGGCTCAGAAACCTGGGTCTGGGAACAGGCACCAGGGCTTTTAGGCTGTTGGCTCGAGGGTTTTTATGGAGATGCAACCGCCTGCGTGGCTGGAGAGGTGGGAAGTGGAGCTGGGAGCCATCTGACACGCCTGCGGAGGGACAGCCAAAGCTTTTCTGGGGGCCGACCCTCCACGGGGCTGGTGCTTTGGAAAGATCCATCTGCTGGCAACGAGTGGCGGAAGGTCATTCTCAGCTCTAGCAAGAAAGTGGCTGTTCTCAGAACTGTGTCGGGGGCCCAAGACCACTGCGGAGCCCGGCCCTGTCCTCCTGCCAGCCGGGGAGATGACAGGGGCCATGAGCAGCAGTGGACAGGGTGTCTCTTCATCAACTTCCAGAGACACAGTCTCCGTGGAATCTGAGCACGCTGGACACTTAGTGCAGATGGACCTCGTCTCCCGCTCTAGCCACTGCTGTGTGTTCACGCCGCCCCAGACCCAAGGCTCTCCCTAATCATGGCCGTCAGCACGCGCTCCGGAACGTTCCCATAGCAGCGTCTACTTATGGAACCTGGGTCAGGATGGAGAACGCCACTGCCTCGGATTGCTCTGGAACCTCAGAGTTCCCAAGGCTGGGTGAGAGAGCATCCCGATACACATCAGCTCTGCCCACATCCCAGTGGACGGGTTCTGATGGGGGCTGTGCACCACCCACTTCAGCTCTGGGTCCTGGGAGTGGGCCTGGTAGTCCACACCCCTGACTGCTCCGGCAGGCCTGGCTCTGTGCCCACCGTGCTTGTCCTTAGCCTCCCCCCACCCTGCACCCGCACTCATTAATGGACCATGCTGTACGGGCCAGCTGTCCTTTTTTGAGGCCATCACCTGCCAGTGTTTGAAAGCCCTTGCCCCGGGCCTGGAAAGCCTGGAGAAGCCACACGGAGACGCCTGGATTCTGTGCCTGAGCTTTGAGTGTCCACATGGGGACTTGCCGTCGAGGTCAGAAGACAAGAAGTCTTGGGATCGATGTTTACTGTGGACAACCAGCTACTGAACAAGGGCTGGAAACACTCTTTTGTGTGACAGGCCCCCCACGCAGGGCGTCCCATCGCAAGTCTGTTCTTTGGTCCTTTGAGGGTCTCCATGGTGCCAGGCAGGAGAGGCGCTGGCCCTTGCCATGTGTCTGGGGCGAGGCTTCTCCCAATCCCCGTCCCAGGGACCTGCGGGGCTGCGGTGGACAGACAGACACAGCCGCGGACATGCACGTGATTACTAAGTGGCCCTTGAGAGACATCCGGTCATCGCAGCTGTCCTTCCGCACCGAGGTCAGAGTTGTGCGTGTCCCGTCCTTCTGGACCTGCGCCCGAGGCTCCTGCCGGGGTCTGTGCTAGGGTGCCCCGGGCCCACGCCACCGGCCGCTCGGCTTGCGTGCTGAGGCCACATGCTGGGCGAGCTGCCCCCGCCGCTCCAGGGCCACGAGCCCGCACAGGGGAGCTTCGTCTCCTCTCTCCGTCCGCTCGAGCAGCTACGCCGTCCCGTGAAACGTCGGCTGACACCCGCGTGCCTCACTGGTGTGCGCGGAGCCCCCCGAGCTGGGCCGCGCTGGCCCTGAGCACACGCCCCGTCCCCGGACCCCCGCGCGTGGTTTCAGCGCCGGCGCTCGTGCGGCGACGCTCTTGGCTTCCGCTCCCGGAGCGCGGGGCGCAGCCTGGGCCCGTGACCCGCACTGGGGTGGCGCGAGGGCAGGAGGAGTTTGGACCGAGGGACAGACGCCCCCAGGGAGCGGGCTGTGGTCGGGGACGCAGCCCGCGGGCGCCTGGAGCACAGGGACAGTGGCGGGGGGGCGGCCTGCACGGCAGCCCGGGGTCCGGCCCCGCCGCGAGCGGCCTGCACGGGGAGTCGAGCGGGTCCCGCCGCAGGGTGAATCGCCGGGTCGCAGCGGGTCTGCGGATCTGGCGCCGCCACGCACAGGCCGGGATGCGCCAGCGCGGGCTCCACGTGCGGGTGCCCCGTCCGTGCGGGCGAGCTCCGCCCTCCTCCCCGCGCCGCTCCCGGGTCCCCCTCCGGCGCGTCCGTGCCCCTCCCCCTCCCGCTCCCAGGACAGAAGTCAGAGCGGACCAGGGTCGCCCCGCGCCGTGCCCGCAGCCGCTCCGCAAGCGGTCACCCCGCGGCCCCGCGGCTGCGGCTTTGGGGCCGGAACTCGCAGTGGCGCGCAACAGCCGGACGCACGGCGGAGACCGGGGTCCCCGTCCGCGGTTACGGCGCCGAGCAACGGATACTTCCGGTCAGTGCGCAGAGAAACGGTCCCGCGGGCTGGACCGGGCCAGACGGAGGTCCCCGCGCGGCCTGCAGGGGCTTCGGCAAACGCAAGTCCTGAGGAAGCAGGGGGCAGGCCTCGCGCCGCGGGAGCCCCCGGGCAAGGAGGCAGCGGCTTTCGGCGTCGGAAGCGCCCACGGGAGGCCCGAGCCCCAGGCGCCCAGACTTCCGGCCGAGCCCGACGTGAGCTCCGAGCCCGACGTGACCTCCGGCCCGGCCGTGTGCGGGAGGCTGCTCGCTCACTGGCGCCGCGCGGGCTGTGCCGTCTGCTTCCGAGTGTCGGGAAGCCGGCGCGGGCGTGGGCGCGGCGCGCTTCTCCCCTGTGCTCCGCCGCAGGCCCGCAGCGGAGCGAGGCGTGGGGGGAGCCCGGGGCTCGCTGCCGGGGCTCGCTGCCGCCGCGGCGTCGCCATGGCCGGGAGGGGCGGCTTCTCCGCTGTCTCAGACGCGCGCGGGCTCCGGGCTCCTTCCCTTCCCGGCGCGGCCCCGCGCTCTGGGGACGGCTGCCGGGGGCCCTGCCTCGCCGGCCCTGGCTGCTGGGGTCCGCCGCGCGCTCGCCGGGTCCGCGTGCGCCGCGAGCTCTTCACGCGCAGGCGCGGCCTCCGCGCACCGTGGGAGCAGCGCGGCGGGTCCGCGGATTCGGGGCAGAAAAGAAACGACCTGCGACCTTCCGGCACCGGGACGTGGGCTTCTCTCCGGCGTCCGTCCCTGCACTGGCCGCCCGCGCCTCGCCCCGGTGACGGAACGCGCAGCTGCTCCCGAGGCTGGGGACGGCCGCGCGCCCCGGACCCCGAGATCGCGCCCGATCCGGTCTCCAGCCCGCTGGCCCGGCCGCCTCTGTTCCTTCCCGGGCCGCCGCAGACGGTCTCTGCGTTCTCCCCGCGCCCGCCGCCGCCTGACCGTCGCCGGTGCTTCCACGCGCGCCCCCGTTTGCTCCGTGCCCGCGTCCAGGGTGCTGTGAGCGAGAGAACGCCGCGCTCGGGACAGTCGCCCCGGGCCCATGCGTCTGACCGCGCCCGCGGCAAACGAACCCCAGACTCCCCGTGAAGACGGAGTGGCCGTCCAGGTAGACGTGGGTCACCTCCTTGCGTGTGTCCGGAGATCCGCGTCTGGGAACCGACCCTGCTCCTCTCTGTGATGGACTCCCGTGAGCCACGCGCTGCTCCGGGGCGCAGCTTGCACGTGCGCTGCCGGTGTCCAGCGGCGCCGGGTGAGCTTGAAGGGGCACAGACCTTCTGCGTGGTCATCTGCGTCCCCGCACACCTGTTACCAGACAGGAGGGCGATGTCACCAGCAGCCGGGGGGAGGCGGTCATCGCGGCGGGCTCAGACGCTTGCCAGCGCCGGCGCCCTCCGTCTCTGCAGACTTGGGTTCAGCGAGGACTGACTTTTAAGTCCAGGGCATTGACCAGGACAAGTCATCCTTAACCGCGGTAGGAAGCATGGTCCCACACTTCTCCGTCCTTCTCAGGTGGGAGGCCACGTGTCCTCCTGTGAAGTGATGACTCCGCGTGCGGCGCGAGAGAGTTCGCGTCCATCCGTGCCCTTGAAGTGGGGTCAGCACTGGGGCGGTCCGGCTCCCGAGGTCTGTCCTTTCCCCATGGGCTGGCCCTTGGCAAGATGCTGGACAGCTCTGGGCCTCCATTTCCTCACACGGGGGCGGGCAGCTTGGGAGGAGAGTTGCGCACACTTCTGGGTGTGAAAGTCAGGTGTGTGCTGCCACCTCTCCCAGGCTCCGGCAGTCAGGTCTGTGTTGCGTTGTCCCGTGGGGCAGGCAAGGCAGGCCCTCGTCTCGGAGAGTCCGGAACAGAGCGCCTCTGAGTGTCGTGAAACAAGCACACTGGGTGTCGTCAGCTGCTGCTCAGCTTCTCCTTCACTCGGAGACTCGTGTTGGCCTCAAACCCTTCTTAACGAGGGTCATCAAGGAATTCTGCCAAATGGACCTTGATTTCCTTTCTGGGGATTTTTACCTGTGAGCGGGGACGCTGGCTGTGGCCTCTCCGTCCTCGCCGCCCGCAGCTCTTGAGCTCCTGTCTGGCCAAACGCGAGGGGTCCAGTCCCTGCACGTGGGGCGGGACGCTGGGGCTTGAAGCGGAGAGGTGCGGTCTTGTCGAGGTGACAGGCCAGTCTTCATCGGCCCGAACAGCGAGTTTAAAACGAGAGACACTCATTAACGAGAAAATGCGAAATCGTCTGCTGCACAACTCAGCAACACGACGTATGCCAAAGCGTGGGTGTCTGCATCGCTCTTTGAAATCCGAGCCCAGGTCTCTGTAAATCGCCCCCAGATTACCGCCTGGCATCACTGTACATGCCTACGAACACTCGGAGCCCTGGGCCTCAGCAGACAGGAATGCTTGGATCACTCGAGGCGATCGCGCCGCTCCCCGTCTCCGCAGCGAGAACGAGGGGCAGCGAATCACCACGGCAGCGACCGGATGCGGGCCGCGTTTATCGTTTTCCTACATATCAGCAGCCGTCCACGCCCTTTGGCAAAGTTTCTGCGTGTCCACTGCCATCAACAACAATAAGCCATTTGTGTGCACATGTAGCAATTATCACCTGAAATAAAGGATCCGATCTTGAAAAAGGGGAATGCCTGGCAGGGACCTAGCAGAACTGGTTGGGAAGGAGGCCCGGCGGTGACTCACCTGCTGGGCACTTGGTTAATGGTTAAACAAGCAGGCGTTAGCACGGCGGCCCACTCGGCAGAGACAGTGCGTGTGTGGTGGGCGGGCCGGGAACAATAAGGCCCTTTATGTCGCTCCCCGAGCCGATGTGGTCATGTTTTGCTGCTGGAGGGCGGGCATCCGCGGGCTGCAAGCAAGGGCGGGCCTTCAGGGTGGGTGCTGTGAAGAATCGTGCCGGCACGTTGTCCCAGGCGAGGTGGCTCCTGAGAACCAGGCCCAGGGCCCCACGCCCGCCCGGGAAGGTGAGGTGTCATCTTTGGCTGGTGCCACGGCTGCCACGGCATGAGCGTGTCTCTTCCCAGGGTCCCTCGTTGGGTCTTGGTGGAGGCTCGGCTCTGAGAGCGTGAGGTCCGGTGAGCACAAATGGTGGGTGGTGTTTGCCGGACTTCGTGAGAGGCCCGGTGCTGCCCTTAGCAAGGTGGGTGTAGGGAAGGCTGTCAGGACCTGCGGGCTCTCCCTGCCCTGCTGCCCTGCCTCCCCCTGCCCGTCCCTCCTCCCTCTGTCTCTGTCAGCCTCTCTCCCCTCCTAACACCCTCCTTCCCCACCCTGCACACACTTCGGCCCTGCTGGAAAGCTGCCTCGCCCCTGCTCCCGCAGCATCTCTCATGACCAGTGCTCCTCTCTCCAGACACTTGTGTCCGTCTCCAGGCCCCATGTCCTCCTGTCCTTCCTCCTGTCATGCTCAGTTCTGCAATGTGCAGGGTGACCAGGCCACTCTGGACATATTAACACCCCCTCGCCTGGGTGGGAGCAGTCCCATCCCCCTCTCCACATGGCCTTTGGCCCTTGGGCATCTTGTCTTTCCTCTAAGACAGAAACAGTTGAACTCTGACTGTTGAAGCGGTTGAGCCACGTCGAACGCAGCTTACAGCCTGATGTCCCCTTTCTTGCTGTCGGAGCGCAGGCGAGCTCTGACGCCTGTGGCCTGCAGCTTCGTCCTCCGGATGCCTGGACGGCCTTGACACCCATGGAATGGGTAGAAAAGCCACAGGTGTGGCCTGAGGTTCCAGCCAGTGCTGTCTCCACCTTGAGGGGCAGAGGTCTGAGGCCTCTCTCCCCACGAGTCCCAGCTCCATGAGGCCCTCCCACAGTGTGTCCTCACACCGAAGTCACCCCCAAGTCCCAGGGGTCCCAGTGTGCTCGGAGCCACATCCCCAGAGGGAGCGTCCATCATCATTTTCATCCCCGGCTCTCTTGGCCACTCACTCCTGGGTGTCAAGGGCGAGCCCCGAGCCCCGCTGCTTCCATGGAAGGGCAGGATTACAAAGGCCAGGGGCGGTTGACCCGTGTCACCTGACCTGGTGATGGGTTCAGAGGGCAGAGCAAAGGCAGAGAGGGCTTTGGTGCAGCTCCAAAGCTTCGTGTGATGGTCCCGCTGCCCTTGATGTGCCCCGGGTCTGGGAACTACCTGCGGGTGCTGAGCGCCCAAGAAAGCAGCGTGTGGGGGCTCTGTGAGCATGGCCGCTAATCGGCGCGTCAGTGCCTCCGAGTGCCTCCCAGTGCGCCCCCCGCACCGGCCCTGTAGGTGCCCCTGCTCAGCCAGAGCACCGTCTGTGGCTCGGGCCCCCAGTGCTGTGACTGAGGTGCCTGGGGGAATGGCCAGCCTGAGCTGGATTGGCCATTGTGCGCAGGTTCTGTTCCTGCCCCTCGTGGGCCGGTCGTCCGTGCTAGCAGGAGACTGTCCTGGGGTCGAGTCACCAGCCAGGGTGGGTTCCCTAATACAGGCTGTTTATTCCTCCTAGAGATTGTAACTCCGGAGGACAGGACGGCTTGCTCAGTCTGAGAACCCCCAGCGTCTGATGGTAGCTGTTTCCTGAGGAAGGAAAGTGCAGAACGAGCTTCAATTTGTATTTTGTTTGAAAGAAAGTTGTGTTTTGTATCGTCCAAAATTTATAAAATGTAGCTTGTTTTGTTGAATTAATTGTACATTCTTTCAAACTTAAATAGGGATATTAACTTTCATCAAGCCTGGATAAAGACTTTTTCCCATTCTCCACTAGAAAATGTCCCTGAACCCCACTGTGTGTGTTCCTGGGGGCAACGTCCCATTGGAGGCTGCATGCCCCCTCTCCCTCCCAGGGCTCACGTCCCATACCCCTGGAGAGAGTCCTGCGGACACTCCCACCACACGCGCATCCTTCCTCTGCTGTGGGCATCTCGAAGGGCCTTCTTTCTGCCCCTTCCCATCTGGGGGCAGAGGGACCAGCCCGCCCTGTGGAGGGCTCTGGTGCGGCCAACATCTCATGGGTACCCCAGACCGGCTGGGGCCACGTCCTGCCACGTGCGGGCATCGGGTCTGCCAGTGCTCAGGCTGGGGAGGGAGGCGTCTCGGAGAGGATGCTCTGCTGGAGGCCTGAGGAAGTAGAGTCAGTTCAGCTGCCTTAACAGAACACCCCAGATGGGCAGCTTAAACTATAAACCTGACATTCCTCCTCACATTCTGGAGACTGGACGCCCGGACCAGGTGCCAGCAGGACCGGGTTCTGGAGAACACTCCTGACATGGCACAGAGGGAGGGAGAGAAAGAAGCTCTCTCCTGTCTTACAGGGTCTTCCACACTCATAACATGGTCCCCTCCACGGACCCCGTCCCCATGTGCAGCCATGCTGGGGGTTAGGAGGTGGCCTATAAAGGCCGAGTCCATAGCAGAACTGGCCACGTGAGGTTGGGGGAGAGGGATGGACCTGGTGGTGGCCTCTCATGACAAGTCAGTCAGTCCCTGCAGCTGGAGCCAGGCCCGGGGGAAAAGTGGTCACTGCAGGGACTGGTGACCACGGCAAGGGCCTCGGATTTCCTCCTGAGCTGGGCAGGAAGCCTATGAGGCTTGTTCCCCGTAATAGACTCTTTTCCAGAGGAGCTGTAGGTTTCTAGAAAGATTGAGTGCGAAGTACAGAGCAAAGTACAGAGAGCTCTCAGATAGTCCCTGACCCTCGCAGGCATGCCCACGAACATGCCCACGAACATGCACACACCCAGGCCCACAGTCACGCACACGCACACGCAGAAACACACACGCACACGCGCACGGACACACAGACCCGCACCCTCACACGGGCACGTGTGCATGGACGTAAGGACACGAGGCATACGTAGGCTCACACATGCACACACGTGCCCAGAAGGCACACATGGATGTGCACACAGAGGCACGCGTGCACACACGTGTTCGTAGGACACATGGGTGCGGGCACGTGCATACAGAAGCACACAGTCACGTGCACGAACACACAGGCACAATGTGCTCCCAGGTACACACACACACGTGCCCACAGAGACGCACATACGCACACAGGCACACGCAGGCACACAGACGCACACGCAGTCCTACACAGAGACATGCGTACGCACAGACACACGCGCCGTTCTCCCTACTATCCACATCTTGCCCCAACGTGCTGTATTCACCACAACTGATGAACCAATAGAGCACAGTGTCGTTAACTAAAGTCTGTAGCTCACGCTGGGGTCCACTCTGGGTTGTACACTCTGGACAAACATAATGGCGCATTTCAGTCCTTGCAGGATCACACAGACTGGTTTCCCTGGCCTAAAAATCCTCTGTGTTGCTCCCATCCATCCGTCCCTGCCCCTCACTCCCTGAAACCGCTGATCTTTTTATGGTTTTGTCTTTTCCAGAACGTCAAATCGTTGGAATCACACAGTATGGGACGTTTTCAGCTTGACTTCCCTCACTTAGTGACATTCATTTAATTTCCCTCCATGTCTCTTTGTAGTGTCATAGCTCGTGTCTGTGTGTCATCGCTGAATAACGCTCCACTTCCTGGAGGGACCAGGGTTTATCCACTGGCCTGCTGAAGGACGCCTCATCTTGCCATCATTTTGGCAATTATAGGTAAAGGTTCTGTCAACATTCACACACAGGTTTTGGCATGGTCATAGCTTTTCAGCTCATTTGGGTAGATTGTAAGGACGTGAGTCCTAGGTCACATGGTAAGAGTGTGCTTAGTTCTGTAGGAAACTACTAAACTGTCTTCACAGTGACTGGACCACTTTGCATTTGCACCAGCAACGCATGAGCATTCCGGCCGCTCCTCCTCCTCTCCAGCATCTGCGGTTTGGGTTTTAGCCATTCTAGTAGCTGCGCGGTGGCCGGTGAGACATTAGGGTCAGAGAGGCCCCGTGAGCTGATCAACATTTTGAAAGGAAGACACTGGCTGCTGTGGGACGGCATGATGGAGATCAACAAGGATGTCCTCATAGCGGCCCAGGTGAGAGGTGACAGGCTGTGGGCAAGGAAGGAAAGAGATGGTGCATGACATCATTGGAAGAAGGACCTCCAGGCTTGCTGATGTGTTGGACTGGGGAGAAGATGGAAAGAGGGATCCCGTGACATTGCTTTAGCCATCAGCAGGCTGGTGGGGGCTCCCAGGGAAACAACTCAAGAAATGTATTCTGTACGTACTAAGCTTTCCGTTTCTGGTGGAGGTATCAAGGAAAATTGGGGTTTTTAAGTCCAAAGCTTGGGTGTATGAATTGAGCCTCACCTCAGAGCACCCCACCTCGTGCTGACCATATGCACCTCCTTTTCTTTTTTCCCTGCCACTCGAGGTCTTAGTTCACATCCCTTCTTCAGGGAAACCTACCCATATTTCTCCATGAGAGTAGTCCTCTTGTTCCTTGTGCCCCCTGGATCCAGAATTCCCTGGACCCTGATATCCATGGAGTTTCTATTCCTGTGATTTGTGTCACTGATCTATCATGCTCTTTAGTCCCGAGGTTCTGTGAGGACCCTTCCTTTTTGGTCTCATTCACTCCACCCCATGCCTCCGCAGACCTTCCCACGATGTGCTCCCAGAAAACACTTACTGAATCAACAACTTATTGAAATACAATGTAAAGAGCTTCCAAGGGTCTTGGGATGGAACAAACCGTAGATAGATATCAGAGCAAGAAATGCTACAGAGCATCGTGGCTACTTAGGGACAAAACTGTCCTCTTAAAATTATACAACTGAGTATCATTTATTTCCTTTCTGTAACTGTCTCAATGGTTGTCAGGACCAAAGCAGTAAATGTCCCCAGTTACCACGGCTGACTGCGTGTCCCATCCCACCCTAATGCTCTCTTCCCTTTGGATCCTGGTGTAAGTTACCCCTCACCTCTTCACAAACCAACAGGCTTCTACATCAAATGTCAATAAAACAGACTCAACTGACTTCCAAACTCTGGTAAATGGCAAACTGGAAGTCTGACCTATGCTGAGAAAGCATGCTTAATAATTTTTATCTGACAATTTTAGATTTGAAATAGTGATTACATAGCTACCTGCCATGAAAAAATGTGCTGAAGAAACAAAACAAAACACGGGCTTAATTGCCTTATCATCCCTGAGAGCTTTCTGAAAACTTAAGTTTTACGTAGGATGGGCTTGTATGGTATCTCAGATCTGGTTCCACATCTAGTATTACCTAATGACAGATGTGAGGGGTTTGATTTACAAAATCCCGGCTCTCGTTATAGAGCTGGCTCTTAAACCACGGGAGCCCTGTAGATAAGCCTTGATATTTACATGCAGCAACACCCGAATGATGCAATGTGGTTTCCCAGGTCAGCCTAGTTTGTTTTGCTAAACTGAATGTATTGTAATCCCAAATTCTATTCTACACAAACGTCAATTAGTTAGCGCTGACCTAATGATAATGACCTCGCTGCGTATTAGAGTCAGCTGATACTTTCCCTAATTAGAGGAGGCTCCAATTATAGCTAGCCCAAGGGTCGGCGCTCCCGGATCTCGGGCTGGGCAGAGGTATTGGTGCTGATATGGGGGCCGTGGAAATTAGCTGCAGGAGCCCAGTGAGACTGGTGGCATAGCCCTGGACGAGGCTGAACTCCAAACACTGGTGTTTCTGACCCTGTGGTGTGACTGTGTGGCCGCACCGCACCGGGGCCGTGAGCGACAGCCATTCCTCTTCTCTGTCTCGGTGTTTCTCTAGCTCTTCATTTCCTTTTCTGGATTGGAAAAACTGCACTTCATTTCACACATGTGAATGGGTGTCACTATTTTCAAAGCACGCTTTTGGGTGGTGTTTTCCCGTGTTTTGTAGCTGTTGAAGCACTTAAATAAAATACTCATTTGCATTTATTTAGTTGAAATATTTTTCTTAGTACGTTGGTGAGTGTGGCTTTCTGTGAGTCTGATTTTGAGATGTGCCCGCCTCCTTCACCGTCTCCTCATTCCCTCTCCCACCAGCCACTTGCAACCCCTCTTGCCAAAGCATATTCTGCGAATCAGGCCTGAGACGCTCTCCATCCGAGGGGAAATTTACCTTAACCCTCGAAGTGAGCAGTCACATCCCATGTGACATTCTTACCTAAAATGCTACCATGTTTTATTCACAAAAACAAATCGAATAATCGTAAAAATGAAATGAGACGTATTAGGACAATGCTTAAAACATGCATTTTTTTCCACTAAAAAAATAGCAGTGGTGTTTTAATATTGAGAATGTTGTTGTCAGTAAGACGACTGTCCTCCAGTGAAAAATACAGAAAAGCAAGAAATATTTATTACATGTGTAAGTAATGGTCAAACAAGGGTGTTTTCAAAATAAGGCAAATATCAAATGGATTTTATTTACATGTGCGTTCCAGCTAAGAAAGTGACTTTGGTCCATGAAGCTGATATTTACCCTGTGGACGGTGTAACTGTTTTATTCCTCTAAAAGTAAAGCAGAATTTCCCCTCATAGGGAGCTAACCGGGGTCTGCAGGGGCCCGGCCCTGACAAGCTCCGTGGCCAGCAGTCCATTGTCTCTGTACCCCCGTACGTGTGTCAGCAAGTTCAGTGGCAGTTAGACATGATGCTCAAATACTCAGATCATGATGCTGATGGAAAAATGAGTCTCTCAAAGAATGTGTTAAAAAAAAAAAAAAACAACCCAAAGAAACGTCCACATCTCCAGTCTGCAAAGCCAGGGTGGCCGGGGTGGACCCCAGGAGACGGCCACCATACAGGGACCCTTCTCGCCACAGGAGGGCTCCCATATGAAACGTGACGTAAACTAGGAATGAGACGTCAATCACAAAGATGCAGGCCAACAAAACCAGCGGGATATTTTCTGTGTTGATAAGACGAGCACATGCAGACTGGCCAGCAGAAACCCCGGATAACTGTAGGAGACGCAGCTTCCCCTCAGAGAGCCCACAGAGGACCCACACGGCATTCTGTGCGACAGTGACCTAGACCACGTCCTCCAGGCCATACACGCACAGCATTGATTGCCGTGCCCGTCCACGATGAGCAGACAGTCACGTGGGCTCAGCAGCGTCAGAAGAATCTGCTCACCCATCGATGAATTACTGCATTTGCGTGTCCTGCCAAGTTCATCACACCTGTATTCCTGGCACTCGGAGCTCCCGGAATGTGGTGGCAGATGAGTGGGAATCTTGTCTTTTGGGGAGAGATGGATGCTTCTTTCTTCTTCTCCCTGGGTAGAAAAGACCCATGGGGGGTGAACCTACCACAGTTCGAGGGCCTGCTCTCTGCTCGAGGGGCGACACCGACCCCAGCTGCAAGGCGGGCAACTCCATGGCAGGGCTGTCCTCAGAGGGCTCCCTGTTTCTTGCCTCCGTGCAAAGAAAATAGATTCCCTGCTAGAGTAAATGAGGTGCCTGGTGCGTTGTCTGGGAAGTAAAGAACCACGAGCCCTTTTCCTGGCACGTAAAACACCTGCAGGGCCAGGAGCAAATCCGGGAACATTCCCAGCAGTCAGTCAGACCGCGGTCACAGTGCCACTGACCCGGCTTTATTTTCATTAGGAGGATAAAACTCTACTCACCATGTTACAAAAGGATATAGGAAAAAGGATTTCTTGGTAGAAGCTGAGTGTCCGACATGAGGTGTGGCCTCTTAGTAGAGTTTATGAGGTTTAAAATTGAATACATTGTGTCTGGACTATAATCTTGGTTCTCTTTCATCAGAGGCATCTTTGCAAGAGTAAAAGGAGTTGGTGAATTTTGTGGGCAGCACCGATGGTTTTCCTTTTTTTTTTTTTTTTTTTTTTTTTAGTATCCATGGGCAGGTAGCTTTCGCTGCCATCAGCACTAACCTTGGAATGTTCTCTGCCTCATGATGTTTTCTGCTGCCTCGAGTCGGCTGCCCTCTGCCCAGACACACAGATCTGCTCGAATCTTCAGGTCTCAAGCCTAAGCCAAACATGTGACACACTAGGGGACCCACAGGTATCCACACGCGTCTCTGGAGGCACGTGCCCACGTGGATGCCCGGACTTCTGATCCCGCAGTTCTTTTACACATTTAGGGGAAAATTGCATCTCAGTTGCAGAGCTTCAAGGGCTGATCGCGAGTAGCACACGTAATAACAGGTCTTCAAGATTCTCTAAAATCTGCCTCTATCTTATTTTTGAGTGAACACGATTTCGTAGGTCAGAAATGTGGGAAGTCAGAGGAGAGCCCCTGTGAAATACGTCGGGTACCTTTCATGTGCAACCTTCGGCTGCCCTGGCGTTTCGGATCTCGGAATGGCTAACGTATTCAGGCCCCACTGGCTTTACTGTGAAGGACTGAGCCTTCGCAGCTGGTCGTTAACTGCTCAGTAAATTGTCTCAAGATTGCACGTGATTGCTCGATTAATAAAACCCATATGAAGAGAAATGAAGTTAATAATGAAGTTGCAGCGATCCTCTCCGTGCACCACCTTGCAATGGCGGTTACCGGCTCTCAAAATGAGCGACTAAAGACCACAACGAGCCCTGCAATAAAAGTTAGTAGGCCAGAAAACCCGTAAGCGACGGGGCAGTGATTTGCTGAGTATAAGCCACATTTCCTGGGGACCTCGGACCTGCTAGCACTCACGCGGTGCTTGCGACGCTCCGAGATCCAGGGAGAATGGTGGTTCCACAGGAGGCGTGAGCGGGAAGCCCAGGTGAGCTCAGACGCAGCCCTGTCCGTCTCGGGCAGGAAGGCTTCCCATGGAATCCCGTGGGCCACAGGCAGTGACACGAGAGCAGGGAAGCGGTGGGGGTCACGGCTGTGGCTGGGACGGTGAGGTTTTTCAGGTGCTGGAGGGAAAGGGCACAGAGCAGCGCCATCTCTGGGGACCAGAACCAGTGGGAGGATGTGCGCCAGAGTC
The DNA here is from genome assembly GCA_004024605.1 of Pteronura brasiliensis. Classification (NCBI taxonomy): domain Eukaryota; kingdom Metazoa; phylum Chordata; class Mammalia; order Carnivora; family Mustelidae; genus Pteronura; species Pteronura brasiliensis. The sequence goes on along the minus strand of PJEN01007545.1, from coordinate 61,138 downwards.
TGGAGGGGCAGGGAGAACGAGAGTGGTACACATGTAAGCAGTGTGGTGTTTGTGTGCACACACCTGTGCATCTGTGCGTGTGTCCGTGCGTGCATGCACGTGTGTGTGCACACCCTGAAGCATCTGTGTGCTCATGCAAGTGTGTGTGTGAACACAGCACGGTGTGCACGTGCCTGCCTGTGTCTCTCTGCTGTGGGGGGGGGGCGCAGTCTCACGGTGCTGGCTCTACGCTGACCGGGATGGAAGTATTTCCCCATGTTAGCCTTGGATGTGGCTGCCCCAGGGACTGGACGTCAGTCCTGAGGCTGAGGGCCACTGTTTTCCTGTTGTATTTTCACCTGAAACATGTTAAAGGACTCGGTGTGCCTGAAGCCACGCTGTTCCATACCTCCCCCTTACACGCACTGAGGTCTCCAGCTCACATCTAGGCTTGCGTCCACTTATCACCAGGGTGCTGTCCGCGCCTCCATTTGCCAGGCTGTGGACCGGGTTGCCCCTGCTTACGTGGGTGTCAGGAAGAGTCCGTGAGGTCAGGCTTGGGAGTTGCTGTGGAGTGTCAGGATGGCGGCAGCACTGTCGTTCATACCGCTGGTGACCGTCATGGTGGTCCACCCTTCCCTTGGTGCTGCATCCAGCTGGACACCTCCCGTCCTGGCCTCCACAGGACAGCCCCCTGCCGCTGACGCCACATTCCCCGCACACAAGGCTGCTCCCACTGGGCCAACAGGAAACGTGTCTCCAGGTTCATCCTCTTCGATGCCTCACAGGGGAATGAGAAGGTCGAGCACAGATGGGGCCCCGCGAACAGCCGGCAGGACCTGGCCCCGGACCCTGGAGACCCAGAAGGCAGATCCATCTGTCTTAGCTTCTGGGCTCTAGAAACCTGCGCTTCCCTGTCCCCCCACCCGCTCCCCCGCTGCTGCCCAGAGCTCCTCCAGCTCCAGACGCCCTCGCCCGCATGTGCAAGGCCTTGTCTTCTGCTGCGCTGTGTGCTTTGTCCTCCAGACTTCTTGGTTCTAGGATGACCCAGATGTGTCTTCGAAATCCATTCAAATTTCCTTTTATAAAAAAAAAAAGGTGCACAAAATTCCAAAGCCACCCCAATTCTGCCATTGTGCATGCACGTGACGTGAAGTATGCGTCTGACCGCGTCCGACCACCCCGAAACAGAACAGAAGGAAGCACATGGCGCTTTAGGCACAAACAGGGCTCAGAACAACAGTGACCTTGTGGGCCGTCCTGCGCCACGGTGACGGACTGGCTTGTCGTGTTAGCAGCTGGCAGCCTCTCGGGCAGCCTCAGAGTACTGAGGACTCCGTTGTGCGGTAAACAGAGGAACGTCTCATCGCTCGGGTGCAGGAAGGGCTCGCCCCCTGGAAGCGGCGTGAGACGGGCGATAAAGGGCTATTTTCCGAGACCACCACAAGGCAAAAGGCACGCATAGAGGCATTTCAATATTTCTGCAAACTCACAAAGAATGAGCCATTTCCCTTTCATATTTAATAAAGATCTCCTCCGTCAGCTGCAGCCAGTGATAAGCGTAATATCCTTAAATGGTTAATCCTGGGATCACGGCTCAAGTGTTTTCTGCTGGTCGGAGCAAGAAAGCTGTTAGGAGCTGTGGAGTGCATTTCATAAACCCAAGGAAAAAAATTTTTTTTTGATTTGGCTTTTTACTCTATCTTAAATGCTTTCTTTTTCAGGGGCGAGATAAGGCCTGGCTCTTCACATAAAACTAGAGCTTAGCCATCCCCCGTCTCTCTCGGTGAAGGAGAAGGTCCTGTCTGTGCGCAGATGTCTCAGATTAAATTGTACCTCGCAGTCCTTCCCGAGCTAGAACTAGATGAACTGCCAGAAGGGCCGTAGGCAAGAACTGAATTGCTTTGGTTTCCGTACACAGCGAGTTTGGCTCAGACAAGCTGAATCAGTACATTAAGTGCGAATCCCTCCCAGATTTGAAAGCAGCCTTTAGCACAATTATTGACTGTGAGTGATGATTATGTCTAATTGGGGGAGACTTCTGCTACCTGTAGCTCGGCGGGAGTCCACGGTGCGGCGGCGAGGAGCTGCCTCCTAATTCAATGTTCCAGCTTGAGAACGGCGGTGGGAGCTAAATCCTGACGTGTGTACACATGGTCGATAAACTTTAATAAACTTTACAGGTTCGGTAACTAGGCTGAGTATATAATTCAATTTTTCAATTCAGGAGAGGAAAATGGCTAACAAGTCTGTTGGCCTCCAACACGGCACTCGTTCCCACAGGCACCTGCCTTCCAGAACGGCGATGCGGGCTGAGCCTCACTCCCCCCAGGGCCTCTGCGACCTGCCCTCGCTGTCCGCCCTCCGGGGCGGACGCTGGGCCCCCAGGCTGGGACGCAGGGCCGCAGACCGGTGAGGAGAGCAAAGGGATGGGGCAGTTTCTCATCCCTTGTTGAGGGTCAGCTCTGTAACCAGGGGACGTGGATGGATTTCTTCACAGAGCCCCTGGCTTGCCCGGACCTGGGTCCTTCAGACTCATTCCGTATCCAGCCAGCAGTCTCAGCAAACCTTCAGATCAGGCTCGTTCTTCCCGAAGGTACTGACTTTTCTTGGTGAATTAAAGGCAGTTTTCTCATGGGTGTTAAATTTAGAATCGTATTTTTGTGTGTGTGCTCTTTGGAAAAGACACATACACACACCTACACACCCCACCAGATCCTGTCCGTGTACCAGCTCTGAATGCGTCCGTGCCCGTGTGTGTGCACGTGCACATGTGTGTGTGTGCCTGTGTGCGTGCTTTCAACCTCCGGGCAGTTGTGTAGTTGGAGTAAATCCATTTTGAATGAGCGTCAGGCCACTTGACATTATTTTAAAGAGCATTTATGGCAGAATTTGCGAATAAATTCCTTTTCTGTGCTGCAGACACAAAGCTGGGCCTTGCTTCCCCATGAGATCATTCCTCAAGTCCAGCACCAGCCGGGTCGCCAGGCCTGTTTGCCATGAATTTTCCTTGTGAGGAATGGGCCAGCATCCACATGGATTTGAGTTATGATTTTCTGCAAATTGGAGCATTCGTTGGAGTAATAAAAACACAATCTGTGGAGGTCTGCATTGAAAACAGCGGGAGGGGCAGAGGAGGGTGGGCTGGTGGTCAGGGCACGCAGGTGAGGGCCGGTCGTGTGGCGAGGCCCGGAGCAGGCCTGGTACCTATGCGTCCGGGGTGTGGCACCCGTGTCCACGGTGACTCCGCGACTGCCCCGTGTCACTCACTCACGCCTGCATCTCAGGGCAGGCCCTGGGCATGTGGGAACCCTCTAGGCCTCACTTCGGGGGTCTTCTCACGTGTTGTATGAAAGCCCAAGGGGAAGCGAGCCTCCTGCGGGGTCTGTGGACAGCTTATGACGCTTCTGTTCAGTGTTGACGTGGAGATCGAACCATCGGGTCCCTTCCGACAAGACGGCTGTAAAGCTGTGGTCGTCTAGGCCTTCGCTTCAGCCCTGGCGGTGAGCACTGTGTGAGGTCACTCTGGGAGTCAGGGGCCGCTCTGGCCCGAGACGCCGCACACCGGCCGCAGGTCTTCAGACCAAAGCCCTCTGTCGGTGTCTCAGGCCGTCCCCTGGTGACACAGCCGCCCTGAGTTCTCTGAAGATTATTACCGCGACAATCAGACAGGTCCGCGTTGTGATCCCATAACTTCACCACCGGAAAAGCGAGGCGGCAGACACCTCCCCGTGTCGCGATCTCTTCACTCTTGTTCAGCAAACGCGTCCTGAGTGTGTCAGGGCTGCTTCTGCCCAGGGGCCCACGGTGCCCGCTGTCCGTGGAGGGGCGGAGGGGCCATTGGCTGTTAGGAGGCACGGACGTGGCATTACAGAGGCTCGCGGCACTGGGGCCCAGGAAGCTGGGGCGCGGTCTCCAAATCCTGAAGATGGCTTAGGGCGAGGGCCGGGTCCCGCGGCCTCCGGGCTCCCTGCACAGCACGACTTCCGACCGAATCCCAGATGTCAGGATAGGGCCTAGCACCTCCAGCGGGTTGCTCAGAGTCACTGCCTGGGCAGAGAAGGACACACAGACATTAAGGAGGCCCCACAGCTCTCCTCTCCTTCCTCCCCACCCCCGACGGGGTCTGCTCCTCTGGGGAAACCCTGCTGGTGTTCAGTGCAGGGCTGGCTATGGAGTGCACACCAGGCTCTCCAGGACCCTGTGGACAGCACCAGTTCAGGAAAGGAAGTCCTGATTTTCGTAAGGGTGAGTTCTCCTGTGCCAGGGTTCCATTCTGTCCCTTCTCCTTCTGTCCCAGGCCGACACGCGGGTGGCCGGGACGCAGCGTTTCTCAGACAGACGGCTGAACGCCTCTGCCTCTCTCTCTGCAGTAACCTAGCAGGTGGTCTTGGAGGTTCTCCGGTCCGAATTCTGGACGGGGAGGTAGCACACCCAGCCTGGCCGCCGACGAGGGGCACGTCTGTCCCCTCCAGCCCCTGTTTCTGACCCCGAGCCAGCGGGCGGTGCTCCCATGCCCTGGCCGGGCCGCAATGTGAGTGCAGGTGCGCTCTGGTCTGTGGGGTTGCCCCGCTTCCTGCGCTAAGGAACTCCAATCCTGTGAGCTCTCATCCCACCCTTCTGGGGCCACAGGGCTGCTCAATAGTGTCACAATGCCGGACTGCTGGATGTGGGCCTCAAGTGTGCACAGGCGTGGGGAGTGTGCAGGTGCACGCGGCCGTGGGGGCTGTGCGGGGACGGGCCATGTCTGTGCAGGTGTAGCACACAGCTCCCTAGGGGCATTTGCTCAGGACTGACATTCATCAGCTCCTCGGAGGCCCCCACACCTGCTCCCTGAGCTCTTTCCCACTGAGACGTCTTCCGTGCACCTGGGGTTCCACTTCGTCCAGCTCCAGTCCCCACACCTCCTGGGGCTCACAATCCCATCACCCGCACACAACCTGTCCGCTTCTCACCATCTGTCCCCTTGGGCTCTGAAACTTACTCTGATAGTCTCTGTAGATGAATCACCAGAGTCTTGAAAAACCAGTCTGACATCTTCTGATTTATAACACTTTTTTTTGGTATTTCAGATGGGATGCCACATAGCTGGGACTCCTCTCTTTACCTGGATCCATTTGGAGCACCTGGTCTTGAATCCTTGGTTGAATCATGTTCGTTCTGCCCAGGACTTGGGACAGAGGGACCTGACCTGTGACACCTTCTAACGTTTTACTCAATCCTGTGTGCTGACCAGAGTTTGGGTTTGAGGAACAAGACAGCCAATAGGAAACAGGTCTTTACTCGCAAACCCAAATCCTCCCTCTGACCCCCCAAGGTGCAGGAAAGCCCCAGGAGAACCCTGTGAGTGCGGGACTCTATGATCATGCGTTAATGACGGGGCCATCTCGGGTTTATTTGTTGTTGCTGTAACATTCCACAAAGCTCCGTACAAGGAAAGCATCTCCCCCATGCGGCGTCCCGAGTTCCCCTGGCATCTTCCAGCTCATCAGTGGAATCTGCTTCCCCGTCCACATCCAGAGACCCGCTGCTCCCTTACATGCTCCCTTGCTGTCCACTGACCAAAGTGCCCATCTCAGCTGCAGAAGTGACAAAGATCTAAAACAAACAGTCAAAACCAAACCAAACCAAACCAGGGCACTGAGTGATTCGCAGGTTGCCTAGGATCCTGGGTCCCTGATAACTCTACTAGCAATGGTTTCTTGGGCTGAAATTCATCCCCGTGGACAAAACGCATTGTTGCCTCCTTAAAAACGCAGGTACCTCTAGGACTAGAAGATACGTGGGAGCTGGGGTTAACAACTTCTTGATGGGATCAGGCAACAGGATCCTCAACAGGAGGGAGACGGGGTTCCCGGATCAGAAACAAGTGTCTTCAGTGGGGGTCGGCGGTGACGATGTCCAGAGCCATGTTGTGAGTGGGAGGCAGTGTCGAGTGCTTGGCCAGGAGGTCAGTGAAAAGCCCACAGCTGGGGCGGGGACCCCTGCTCCCTTGGCCGTCCTCGGCATGTGCTCCTAAATGCTGATCCACTCCCTGCGACTGGCTCCGAGTATATACACGTCCTTTCATCAGGCTTCTGAGCAGTTCCTTTTATGAGCTTCTGTCGTGGTTGAATTCCCCCCACCACAGTCAAGCATGGTCTGTTAAAACATAGTTTTTGGACAATTTTGTTGAATTTTTCTGTCCTTGGAAAACTAGAAGACTGGGTCGTATTAGATGATGCTAATATCATACATCAAAAATGTTTTGGTTTAAATAGATTTCAAAAGTGGAGTGGCGTGAAATCAGCTGGCAAAACCTGGCTGGAGAAATTTCTGGATTTCTACCAACCCAGGGAAGGTTAAATTTGGCTTCTGAAGTGCCAGACTTGGCACATGGATGGGGCGGGGAGAGCAAGCCCCCAGCGGGGACACGCTGCTCCTGGGCCATCTAGCACCTGTCTTGAGGTGATCCCCCGGGGTCCGGCAGTTCTGCTATTCCAACGGGCTGAGCAGCCAGATCGTGGTGTGAGGGTGACCACCGTCAGACCCGCAGCTTCCAAGGACAGTCACGGTGTCCTCATGGGCAAGGCCAGGGCCATGCTGTCAACCTGACCCCAAGAAGGAGGCCTTCTTTGTCATCAGACTGTCTGCTCCGACGGTGGCTTGTGTTGGTCCGACGGGGCCGATGTCCATGCTGGCTTCTTAGTGAAAGGCGAGGCACCACTGTGTTTCATTCTCACACTTGAAATATGTAAGTCAAAGTTATTTTCATTACCTACTTGTTCTTCACAAGCATCATCGGCGGAGCATCTTGAAGGGTTAATGTCTACAAACTGGCATCATGCAGTCATTTGACATTTGTGAAGTCCTACTCAGCACAGTGCCTGGTCACTGTGAGGGCGTCTGTCCTGTAGTCACTTTGGATTTGGCTAATTTTTGCTGCAGGATTGTGCATTCTTTAGACATTCAGAATTCTCCTTCTAGACAAATCACATGTCAGCGCAAATAAAGCCACTTACATCGATGAGGCATAAAGATTATGAGCAGCTTCCCTGGTCTGAAGGGCTAATCTGAGCACTAATGACCACCGTCCACTTCTTGCAATCAAGACGGAGCCCCTCGGGGTCTCCACATGCCGTGGGTGCTGACTGTCAGCAGAAGGGCGTGAGGACCCTCCCTGTGTGTTCCTCTGTCCCTCTGCAGCGGGGCCCTGGGTTAGTGAATTTGCACTCATGAGATCACTTCACTTGCTGGTCCATAGGGCGCTGACCTGAAGGGGATTTTTTAAAATGGCACAGACACAGACATTTCGAAAGTACATTGTTTTTACCTCTGAAGAGGTACAGATTTCTCGTGCAAAATAAGTGAGTCACAGTGATATACAGTAAAGCAGAGGGAATATAGTCCGTAAGTTGGTCTGTCACCTCGTTGGGTGACAGACGGTGACCATGGCCGTCGTGATGAGCCCCGGGGCATATAGGGAAGGGCTGAGTAGCAGAGGCACACCTGAGGCTCGTGGAACGCTGCGTGTTAACGGCCCTCCGACTGAAGAAAGGACATTGTTTTACTTGCTCTTGGGAACCAAATCATCGTCTTCCAGGCATGGTTTTCTCAGGGGTTCATGTCTCCCCCTCCTCACTGCTTTGAAGGATGCCAGTGTCCACTGGGTTATAATTTGTCGTTGAGAAGCAAAGTTCCGAAGTGTTCACAAGCTATTTACTTTGTTGGTGTCTGAAAGACTTGAGCCAGCGGAATACTGGAGGGATGAAGACAACAGCGTGTGCACACAGAGACCTGGCGTCCACCCCCGGAGAGCTCCGTAACCTACCGGCCGTACTGATCCTGGAGGAGGTCTACACCACCCTGTGTACAAACCACACACACACGCGCACTCATATTCGCCGCTGCTGTGTTCTGGAATAGACAGAATGGATACACTAGACATATATAAAGAATATCTATTCTGCCTGTATAGCGCACACAAGCACAGATTCCACACACGAGCAACTCGCACACGCGCTCCCACCACCGTCCGCGGCAACACAGACACCCGCTGTTCAGATAATGTGTGTATTTGCGTTTTCCTAACCTTTTGAAGGGTGAAGCCCTAAGCCTCCTCCAGTGTAAATAATGCATCGAAATAAAAATGGACCGTCGAACTCAGGCAACAATTAATTATATAGCACATAAATCCTTCCCTCCACATGACTAATACCCAGGCCTCCGTGCATAAATGTTTCTCTGAATTCTGTTTGAACTACTAGCCTCATAACATCAGATGGTGCATTCAGGATAATTTTCACTAGAAAAATAATTATAGGCTAAATATGGTTAATAAAACATTAACTATAAATTTGAATATTTTAAAAGCATGTCCTTCTAGAAGCAGCTTCTAATGAATTTTGATGAAAATACCATGATTACTTAAGAAAAAATAAATAGACGTGATTATTACACACTATTGTGAGGTTGATGAATTACAAAAAACAATTTTAACTCAGAAATAATTATTCTGGGCAATCTGCTTCCTAAAATTGATGGTTATAAGAAGAAAAGAAGAAAATGATAATTCTGCATGGATGACAGAACATTTGGTCTAATTTTGATCCTTCTAGATTCATGAATTTGTAGTTATTAGTCAATTATAAATCTCTCAAGTTTTAAAGTTTAAGATAATATGGAAAGGGAAAGTCCAGTGGAAGTTTTCACACAGACTGAACTCCAACGAGGAGGCTTCCCCCGACACTGCCCTCCCCAGCTGCCCCAAGACGGCAGGCTGGCAGAGCAGGAGGCGCAGGGCGGCCTCGCGAAATGGGGCATTGGACCTTGTCCTCCGTGCTGGACTGAAATTCTGGCCGTGCTAATAAAGAACAGACTAGCTGGGAGCCACACAGCTCGGTGCTACTTCCTGGATGCCCGCGGCCACAGACCGTCGGTCACAAAGACTGGCGTCGTCACCTTGTCTCCCACCGTCCCACCCAGCCATGTCTGTGCACTCCACGCGTCCTCCCTCGCACACACCGTGTCTCTCTATTCTGCCATGTGTCATCTTCAAAGCACTTTCCTGCCCGTTACATAATGTCATCCTCTCAGGAAGCTTGTGAAGCAGAGTCCCAGTTTTATCCCTATTTATCTGGTCTGGAATTGAGACCAGAAGGCTGTACGTTGTTAACGACCCCAGCAGGTGGGTGATGGGGGGCTCCCCGCCCTCGTCGTGCCCGCGAGTGTTCACGGGTTCGTGATGCTGTCGCGCCAGAGGTCAGCAGCTGAGTGAGGAGCTCAGAACCTCGCTGAGGGCCGAGACGCCCACCTTCTGAGCAGTGGGCCCTCGAGAGCCCTTCCACGCAGACCGGCCGGTCAGAAGCCATCCCCAACCGTGAGCCCCCTGCCCCCTCCGACAGGGGGCTCGGCACACAAGATTCGGCTGGATGAGGAGGAGGCCGGCGCTGCTGAGCACATCAGAACCCGTAAGTGCTGAAGTCTATCCACCCTGGTCACGGATTGTGAAAGTAACACTCGACCCCCCAGGAGCCTGTGTGCCTCTGCTCCAAAGGATGGACGGGCTGCCATGCCCTCAGAGTCGGGAAAGGAGCTGTGGGTAGGAAACACTGTCCAGCACCAGGGACTCACACGCCGATGCACGGTGCACGTCTCCACTCGGTTCACAGAGGAGGAGATGAGGCTCAGGGCTGGAGAGACACCGACGGCAGCTCTGACCGCAGCGCCCACTGCCCCACACTCTCTCTCATTTTCTCCTTCAGCTCCAGGAGTGCCAGGCTTTCTCCTCCCCATCATGGCAGACCCCAGCACGGGCCGGTGACAGCAGACCCCACGTCTGACCTTCGCTTTATCCATGGTCACGGCAGTGCCACACACGGAGGACATCTCCAGCGGGCGCTCAGGGCTTGAAGCCGACGCCCATCTCCCAGGCACCAGAGCTGGTGGCCATACGCCTGGCCCCCTCCCTCGCTCATGTCCCTGCACAGCCTGCGTCCTCCGGCCGAGCACTGGCTCCCGAGCTCCATGATTCCAGTACAAGTGAATGAGAAGCACATGGATCCTGTTTCCTTGAAGTCACACGTGATTCAACAAATGAGTAGAAGGCTCCGGCCAAATACATTGAGGAATTTTTGTCTCTTCAAAATTTGAAAAATAAGCTTGAGACGTTCACAAGAATTTCCGCATATGGCATTCCTTGCTGTCTGTGCCACAGACGGATGGGGTGACTCACGGTGGAGCTCTTTGGGCCCGAAGCCAGGAGTGTGGGATCACAGAGACCGTGTTTACTCAGCCCCACTTGGGACAGCAGAGCCCTTCTTAGACGGGACCAGGCTCTGCGAGGAAGGCATCGGGGTCGGAGATGGGAGGATCTTCCAGCAAATCATGGGCTTCCTCGGAAGCTCTCAGTTCCAGGACGGCAACCCGAGGGCGCGCTTGTACATTGTTTAATAATACCTGAAACTCATGTCCTTAACAATGACACGTCTTCCAGCAGGACCCGGTCATCCAATTCCCTTTCCTGGAGACTTTGAGCAGCGTTAATTCTGTCCAGGAACCCCACTGTTGGGCTGAGGGAGGACGAGCATGGCCTGCAGGGCGGGGACCCTCCTGCTCCCTCACACCCACGGGGAGGGAGGGGGAGGCACGGGGGCAGGGGTCACACTGCCCGTCCCCAGTCCCGTCCAGTGCTGACGCCTCCTGCCTCCGCCCAGCTGTGGGCTGCACTAGCTCAGAGGCGGAATGGAGCTGGAAGGAGGCTCGATCCTACCGTCCCACGGGCTCAGGCAGAGACGTGCCGGGGTGGGGACGGGGGCACTGAAGGATCTCTCCAGTGTGGGCTGGAGGCCGGGGGCGGCAGTGGCAGGGGGGCTCTGGGACGTGTCTGCTCTACCTGCCCGCAACACTACGAACCTAGGGCCCTCTGTGTACACACCTTTGTGTCCTGCCCTTTCGGACACCTCTCAGCCCAGGGCGGCCAGCCCGGGACAGGCCCCACGAGGACGTCTGTCCTCACTACTCTCTTTCCTACTTTCCCTCCTACTCGACGAAGGGTAATTTTCTCCCTGAGACTCATCCAGCCTCCCGTCAACCCTTCTCATGATCGCGGTGGCCCCCAGGGCCCACTTCCTGGCCTGGCATCCGTGACCCCAGGGTGTCTGCTCAGCCACACACCCATCTCCAACATGCGGGGTCTCCTCCGGGTCTCCTGGCCGGGCCTTGACCCACTTTGGGGCTCTCGGCTCCCGTTCATCCCCTCCTTCCCTCGGGTGTTCCTGCGCTCTAGGCGCTGACCCGCTCCAGGGGGCCAGGATGACACTGCCAGGCCCGACTCCACCAAACGCTGACTCCCACAGCTCTGTGCTCACTGTGCCGTCCGGGGCACCTGCACGCACTTGGCTCGCAACAGCAGGTATGCACAGATGTCTCTGCATGGGGTTAAAGCCTTAAAGATGCAAATGGAAGCTTTTCTTCCCCTGAAATGGGGGAAGGGGGCCTCATTCTCCTGGTTGCATCCCTCTCCTCTGTGGCTGAGGGCCAGCGGGAGGCCACGGCGGGAAGGACGTTGGAGTAAACACAGTGTGGTGGCACCAGAGTGCAGGGAGAGAGGACCTGTGTGCGGCAGAGGTGTAAGGGGGGCTGGTGGGCGGGTGAGGCTGCGCGTGGGCACATTCTTAGGATCTTGTCCCGGATCGCTCTGAAAACAAGATCCAAGGAGCAGAAAGTACCGGGGAATTCCCCGCATACCAGGCCCAAGGCTTCCCGGGGCCGCCGATTACCAGGATTCCACAACCTGTGTTAGCCGCGACACATCTTCTCGGAGTCGGAGGTGCGACTTGGACAGGCTTGTTCACTTTACTCTCACTGTTTTGCTGTGGGGTGGGACCCGGTGGGGGCTTCCTGGGTCGGTGGCCTTGATCCTGGCCCTGCGCGCCCCCTCCAGGCTGAGGAGGGGGAGCTGGGAGGGCAAGTCGGGGGACCTGAAGGGTATGACCAGGAAACTAAGTCTTGCTTTGTTCGTCTTGGAACCACACTGAATATCCTGCTTCTGCATTCGGAGGCTGCGTGTGTGTGTGTGTGTGAGTGTGAGTGTGTGTGACTGTGTGTGAGTGAGTGTGTGAGAGTGTGAGAGTGTGTGAGTGTGTGGTGAGTGTGAGAGTGTGTGTGAGTGAGAGTGTATGTGAGTGTGTGTGAGTGTGAGTGAGTGTGGCACGTGAGCACGCAGAGCAGTGGATCCCCGGGACACTGACGATGCTGCTGCGACATCCAAATGCAGTTGCCAAAATTTTGGGTGAGGTCATTGTCAGTGAGTCAGAGACATATGAATTAAATTATCATAAAAATCCCTGTTTAGGATTTCACGAAAGCCGTCTTCGGTGAGCGGATGCTGGTCGGAGAGGAGCTTGGGAAGAGCCAGGCGGAGAGCGGGGCACGGGCCGGTGCGGGGTCTGACTGGTCGCCGCGGTGTCCTCCCCTCCTTCCCACTGCCCTGCGGCCCCCTGGGGAGTGTCTGTGACCTTGTCGGTCGGCAGTTTGCGCGCGGAGCCTGGCACAGCCGTGCCCGATGACTCCGATGTCCCCACAAGGAGGTCAGCAGTCAGTGCTGACCCTCGTGGAGGGGGCGCACGGGGACTCCTCTCGGCATGGCCCGCCCCAAAATGGGCCACGTGTCCTGTGGGTTCCCAAGAAGTGACCTGGCGTCCCACCCCCTTTCTGCTCTATTTCTTTCTTGTGGGATTAAAGAGAAAGGGCGCGGCATCTAGCGACGGCTTCACCCACCTCGTCCACCTGCCCCCACCCGGCACAAGCCCGTCCCCCAGTTCACGGTGGGCGCTCCGTGGCCCTGCAGAGTGGCACTGACCTGCAGATAGGAGCACGGGCTCCAGGGCAGGAAGGCCCGGCATGTGGCGGCACAGACAGTCCCTGACCGGGCTCCCAAACTGCAAGACTTTGGTCCTCTCCTTGGGTCACTCCAGAGTCTCATTCCCCTTCCATGGGGCTGGAGTCTCTATTTTGACCGCAGAGGGAGAGCTCGTGAGGCCAGGCCCCCACGCTCGCTCCTTCCCAGTCACCAGAGGACGGTGTGCCGCGGACAGCCCTGCTCGGCATCCTGGGCACACATAACCTGCTCTCTCTCTGGGGGGTGACCATGTGGCTCCCGGCCACTGCGGCCTTCCCGACTCACGCAGGTGTTAGGCCCTGCCTCGCTCTCCTGCATCCACCAGGCGGGTCCCAGAGGAACACCTGCTCCCAGCCTGATGCCCTGCAGCCTGGAGGAAAGGTCCCATGAAGGCTGTGGTCATCCCTGCGCCTGAAGCCAGGACAGACGGTGCGCCTCTGGGCGTGGGGCTGCACAACCCAGCGCTCTGCAGAGAGGGAAGACATGAAGACGTCAGGCACGAAAATCCAGTAGAAGCACTGACAACCAAGGGTGGCTTCCCCATGGTGCCCATGTCCTTTCCTTACCCCCTCCCTGCTTCTGTCTGCGATTCTGGGAGGACTAATTACCCCAGTATTCTCAGTAGCCGCACGTGCCCTGGAGGAACGATCCGCATATTAAGAAACTTCTATTCTCTTTCGAACAGCCATGTGAGAGGGCTCGGTGGTTCCCATGGCTGCGGGGGCATGTGACCTCAGGGGGGTGGCCTCACACAGTGGAGATCTAGCCACTCCAGGTCTGGAAGCCAGGTGTGGGCAGGGCCCCAGGGGGAGGATCCTTCCCGCTTCTTCCAGTCCACGTGTCACTGGTCCCAGGGGTCCGTGACCTTCTCTGACTTGCAAATGCACGTGCCTGCCCTCCGCCGTGTCCCCACGTGGCCTTCTCCCTGAGGGTCTCTGTCTTCGCGTGGCCTCCTTCTAAGGATGCACGGTGTTGGACATCGGGCCCGCCCTATCTGGGATGGCCTGGCCCTCACTTGGTGACAGGTGCAAGGACCCCTTTACCAAATAAGGTCATGCACGCAGGAATCAGGGGTCAGCTTTTACAACTCTTGGAGGGGACACCGTGTGAGCCACAGGAGCGTGTTGGGCCAGAACCTGTGCCGAATGACAGCCGTACTCATGCAGGCAGCTTGCCGCTTGCTGATGCTAGAATTGCGTAGAGATTTATTTTTTGTAAATACTTCAGTTAAAGCAAATGAAAAATCCCCTTTTTAAGTAATTTTGTTTTACTTGTTGCTATTCTTGAATCACACCATCTATTTCAACTTTAATAGGGGTTTAAGATATTTTAGGATAAAAAGTTGAGAACATAGATGAATGATCTAGGTTTTAATTTTTTTTTAAAGATTTTATTTATTTATTTGACAGGCAGAGATCACAAGTACGCAGAGAGGCAGGCAGAGAGAGAGGAGGAAGCAGGCTCCCCGCCGAGCAGAGAGCCCGATGCGGGGCTCGATCCCAGGACCCTGAGATCATGACCTGAGCTGAAGGCAGAGGCTTAACCCACTGAGCCACCCAGGTGCCCTACGTTTTAATTTTTAAATGTGCTATATTTGAATATACCCCATCTTTCTATTATTTGTATCTGATGAAATTTATTTCTAAATCTTTACTATTGACTGAACATGGGGCATGTGAACATCACGATTGCAACACTATAACTAGTGGTCTTGTTGAAATAAAGGTAAGGGAAATTAATTTTGTGAGCTAAACATATAATTTACCAATATGGACATTGTTATATTTTTACTGCTGTGAACACTGCCAGCTCGTGAACACAATGGCCAGACAGGTATAATGATAGAATTAAAATCGGTCTCTGCTATTTTGCCATTTTGCAGTTTGAGGAACTCCATCTCTACCCCTGAATTTTAATGCCGCTGTTTGGGAAGGTGTCTGTGAGGAAATACTAGACCTTCTCTGTCCATGTTCTGGCTTTATTTTCAACTGATACGTGGACATTTGGCACCTGGAGGGCAGAGTTGCACGGAGCCCATGAGCTCAGGGACAGGCCTGCTGTGGGGCCCTATGTGGGGGGTGGGATGAGGAGGGAGAGCTGAGGCCCCGTCCCCCAGAGCACCCTGGGGGAGAAGGAGGTCAACCCCAGCCTTGCATCTGCCTTAGCAGAAAGCTCTCAGTGGAACAGGGAAAACGAGGAGTAGACTCTGTGTTCACTGGGACACTTGTATTGTCAGGACCTCCTGCCTTCTGAGCCTTCCATTCATTTTCATCCCCTGGGGATGAGCTCACCGGTACTGGGTCCAGACTCCCTCCTCTCCTTCTTCCCTCTTCCCTCCCTCCTCCTTCCTCTCCCTTCCTCTTCCTCCTCCCTTTCTCTCTCCTCCCTCCCTCTCTCTTCTCCCTCCCTTTTCTCCCTCCTTCTCCATTTTCTGTCCCTCTCCCCCCTCCCCCCCATTACCCACCTTCTCTCTTCTCCCTCTATTTCTTTCATATGCATCGTCTTTCTTTTTTTTTTTTTTTTTCTCTTGGAGCAGAAATGAAAAGGAGCAGGTCATAAAGGAGCATCTGTGTGGTGAGGACTGACGGGCACTGAGGGCTCTGACACCCTCTCTCTGGCCTTCCCGACCCACATGGGGAAGCCCAGATTGGATGAACACGGCAGGAGCAAGCTGGACTTGGATCTGCTTCCCCCTCTTCTGTGACGTAGAGAAAGATGTCTTGCTTATGGCAGGGAAAAAACCCCAGATTGCTAAAAGTCACTTTTCAACCCCTCTTAATGTTGACACTAATGATTCAGGCCTGCGGCTCCTCTGGGTCTCCTGTGTTCTCAGCGACAGCAACGTCACGAAGGCCACAGTGGCGAACCTCTAGCCAGTCCCCCACCTGGATGCAGCCCAAACCTGGCTTCCAGAAACCGCGACATTCTCCAGCACCATCTCCTCTTGGAAGCTGGGGCTCGGCTCCAGCTGCACACGGAGACCCGGGGGCTTTCAGAAAGCACGGCTGCCCTGTCCGCAGTGGGCCTGATGGGCCGCACTGAAGTCCTGTCACCGCCCAGGTGATTCTAGTTTGCATCCGAGGTGGAAAACTTGGACCGAAATTACGCATGTCCCACACGACAGATATCATCCCAAGAGGGCAAAATTGGCTCTCGGGGAACAAAACGTCTTAATTGTATGCATTAAGCGTGGATATGCGTACAACACAAAGAGAGATCGTACATATGTGTTAGTAAATGTTATGCGTGGGGGTAATTAGGTAAGAGGAAAAAAAAGTCTACAAAGGCTCCTTAGGTGGACAGTGATGAGAAAAGGCGGTGGCCTATGAATTTTATCTCAAAAAAGCCATTCTGTATGTTTCTGGTTTAAATACAAGTGTGTGAAAGCCGCTGGACTAAAGGCATCTGCCCTGGGGACTGGGACTGCCGGCTTTAGGGATTCAGCTCTCGGGGGGGGCCTGGGTGCTGACAGAGTCACTTTACTTAACAGATGACACAGCAGGCCCCTGGGGTCAGAAGCTGTTCCCAGGAGGACAATGAGGACCACGGAGGCACTGGGGACTGGAGGGGTGTCCGGAGGGAGAGCACAGATCCAGCCCCACTTGGCTCACAGGGAGCCCTGCCGGAGACCCTACAGGCTGGTCTGGGAACTCCTGTCCCCCTTGTGTACTCATCCAGTCTCCCTCCAGGTCCACCACACCTGCTAGGGTCCTGCGCAGCTGGACTTATGCCTGGACCTCAGCTGTGGCCTGAGACTCCGTGTAGGATGACCCCTGTGAGCAAGGCAATCCCCGGGTCAAACCTTCCCAGGGGAAGCTGAAGTCCCCTTCCCACAGCCAGGCGTGTGGTGTGGGGGGCACAGACACCCCACACCATAAGGAAGGCGTTGATGTCCAGTGCCCTTGGAGCAGAACCGCCCCACCCTGCCTTCCCCGGGCCACCATGTGTCTAGGACGGTGGCCCAGCAGCCTGGTCCGCCCGTGCCAGAAGGACTGTCCAGGAATATGCATTTTCCTGTTTGACCAAATGTCTCACACATCCTTCAGTGAAATCTGTTAGGAGTTTTCATTATGTTGAGTTTATTCTTAGATATTTTATCATTGTCATGGTTCTTTAAAGAGACTCATTTATCCCACAGTAACTGTTGGTTTCTATTACATGGGGAAATTCTAGTTTTGCGAATTTACTTAATAATTGGCTTTCTTGCTAATTTACCACTTTTTATAATTCTTAAGCTGTTTCTTTTTATGTGTTCATGTTTACACTTTTATCACAGGCAAATAGTATACATTTTCCCCCTTTTCTGAGGTAATGACCCCCAGACTTGGGTAATACTGGTTGGTTTTTTTTCTCTGCCTTTTTCTCCAGAGTTCATTTACTTAACAAAGCCATTTGTCTCCTTCCTGGGCACATCACTCTCATGGACAAGCCTCTAGTTCATCCTTCCTGCGGTTCTAATTTCCAACTGGGTCTCTCCACTAGATATGTCTCTCTCTCTTCCAGGCATTAAATAAATTCACTTTCCTTCCAAACTGGGCTCCCTAGGGGACCCACCGGGTTGTGCTGGAGGCCTGCCCCTCCCTCAGTCACCGGCAGCCTCCTTTCCTTTGGTCTAGCGGAACCCTGGCTCCTACAGCCTCGCCACCCCCCGCCCCACCACTCCGTCCAGCCCCCAGAGACCATGTTTCAATGGGGACACCCTGTGCTCCTGGCCTTTACCGCTTTTGTAGAGTTCTGGCTTTCCATGTAAATGTTTGGACGCATTTGTCTCCGACTACAATGTAAGCCCTCCCATAGGACGGAAAGCAGGTAGGGCGTATTCTCTGTGCGGTACACACGGTTGTCTCCTCAAAGAGGAGTTGAGCTGAATTCAATAAACACTCATTAGGTACATAGGCTGGGCCAAGCACGGGGACCGAGCCGCCCATAGCCACACCTCGAGGTCGAACCCAAGCTAGCAGAGTCTAGAGCCTTGTCTCCATTCAAGCCCGTCGTATACTGTTTCAGTTTAGATTTTAGTTACTGATTTATCGGAGATCGAGAAAAGAGAGGCAGGAGGAAGAGAGGGAGAGAGACGAGAGGACCGCATGCGAAGCACAGAGCCTGTCATGGAGCTCCTCCTCACAGCTCTGAGGTCAGGACCCGAGCCGTAGTCAGACACTGGACGCTTCACTGTCTGAGCCCCCCAGGGCCCCGCAGTGTTTACTTCTCTCCCCTCAATGGCATTTGGGCGCTTTCTAACAACCAACCAGGATGTGTGACTAAGATCGTCTTCCCAGCCGCGCAGGGTCCTGGTGTTGGGGAGCCCCTCTCCTCCATGTCAACCCCCGCCACCCACCAGGCCACCTTCCTCCCAGAGATGCCCTGAGGATGGATTGGGTGCCAGGAGAGTATTCTGAGGGAGACACTGCGTAAACCTGCCCTACCTGGCTAGAAATGCTGCTGAACGGATTTTAAATGCAAGACCACCTGATCCCCTCTGGGAGCTCCGTCCTGCTTCCACCGAGGGGCCCCATGAAGCTCAGCCTTTTAAAAAGCAGGGCAGAGAAACAACGAAAGTGCCCTGCTTTATGAACGGCCACATTATTCTTAGGAGGCAGCCCTGGAGCAGATCCCTGTGAAGCTGCTGACTCGACACGACTTAACTAGGCGAGATCGATGGGTCCCGGAGCCCCGAGGGCTGGGGCTGGCATTCCTGGGGGTGCCCGTGCCCTGCGGGGGACGTCGGTTCCACTCTGGGTGACTGATGGTCTTCTAATGATCACCCAGAGTGAAGACGTTCCTGAGGGCGCAGGATAAACACAAGGACAAGCGAACGTGGCCCTTGTCCGCTGAAGGAGGAAACCCGGGCGTCCCCCAACCTGGCCGCTAGGCGCTCACCGGGCCGGCTTTAGATGCCCAGACGGTAGGCTGCTGTCCCCCCAGGAGCAGCCTCCCAGATCATCAGCAATTCCGAATGAGAAGCTGTTCGTTTTTAAGCGGATGGAGTAAAAGCAGCACATCTCTCATCTAGCATCCCGAGAGATCTGACCCAAGCCACCACC
Source organism: Pteronura brasiliensis (assembly GCA_004024605.1). Classification (NCBI taxonomy): domain Eukaryota; kingdom Metazoa; phylum Chordata; class Mammalia; order Carnivora; family Mustelidae; genus Pteronura; species Pteronura brasiliensis. Next base: position 42,235 of record PJEN01007545.1, on the reverse strand, counting down.
ACACAATCAGCATTCCAGGCGGAAGGCCCCCTGAGCATCGTCCTCACTCAGCTCCCGGCTGGGTTCTACCACCAGTCCCGGCAGGGCAGCGGCCCAGAGGAGCAGGACACCCAGCGAGCGGGGTGTGACCAGCTGTTGCGGATGCCCGCCAGGACCACCACCTGCACGAGCCCTCCCCGCTGGTCAGGTGGGCCTCAGTCCCCCTCCCCGTGCTGGGCAGAGTGGACACATGGACTCAGCGCTGGCCTGTGCCGCTGCTTGTAAGGGACAGTCCTCACACAGAACTGAGGCGTTGGTCTCCCCCTTGCTGTTTGATGCCATCAGCGATTCAGGTCTCCAGAGGGAGGGTGCCCAGTATGGCTTCCCAGGAGGCTCAGGGAGGTGGTCGGGACACGTGTGTGTGGGGAGGCTGCGCTTTCTCCTGCAGCACTAGGTGTGGAAGCGAACACCAGTGTGGGAACACCGTAAACTCAGTGTTGGGGGTGAGTCCTGTGACCTCCTCACACCTTGCTGCTGTCCGCCTGGTGTAAGGGCGTCCTTCCTTCTGACCTCGGATCTGGGTCCAGCTAGCTCAGCCAGATCCTACCCCGTGGGACAGAGAGCAGAGCAGCAAGTCAGCCCCAGCCCCTGGCCGAGCACGTTCCTCCAGCCGCGCCAGGGGCTCTCCGGGACTCTCTGCCGCCGTGCCCTGGAAACGTCGTCCTGCAGACCTGTCTCTGGCCCTGGCTGGAGAGGAGACGGCCCTTAGCATCATGCAGGAGACAGGCCCCATCATGCGTGAAGTGAAGCACAGAAGGCCGGAGGTCTAGGACGACACCATCAGCCCAATAACAAAGCTTCATTCTCCCAGTCCTGGGGGAATCCACCAGTTCTCCCTGCTGGTACGATCTGTGTGTGCCCCTCTGTGGACGGAAGCCACAGGACCCGTCCCTTGCGGCCGTGGCACGGGACTTCCCATCGAGCATGCAGTGCCGTGAGAACATTCCAAGGTGCCTCACACCTGACTCCTTGCTGGGGACTCTGAGGCCCCTGACACTCCAGAGGTCAGTCGGGAACCACGTCAACAATTGTGTTTGTCCGAAAGTAAAGGTAACATCGCAGCCACGTGCAAAAGTGACTCTCGTCCGCGAGGAGCGTCTGGCGCTCCCACAGCATTACAAGGTAGGGTATCTCCGTAAGACTACCAAGAAGTCAAGAATGTTGCAGGTGCAGCCCAACGGGACGCTATGAATCGCTTGCTTGCTTGAGCTCTGCCACTGCACTGAGTGGACTTGGCCGCAGCTATTTCCGATGTGCTCACTTCCTCGGAAACTCCCTGAGAGCTGTGGACACAGGGATGCCAGGGCACCCCCGCAGGCTGGTGCGTCCCCCACAGGCTGGCAGAGCACGGGGCAGGGGAAGGTCCTGCCCAGAACAGGGAAACAGACATTCGCAGGAACCTCCAGCTTTGCTTTCTATGTCCTTCCCCTCCCATTCCAGGTTCCCTCCTCCATCACCGGGGCCTCTCGCCCCTGCCAGGGGGACCTGCTGGGACCTTTGCACGCTGCGGTCCCCTCATCCTGGGCCCCTGGGTGCACATTGGCCTCAGCGCCCCTGCTGAGAGAATCTGATCTGCTTCTGTTTTAGCCCCAGAAGAGGTGGAAGGAGGACCGTGCAGTGAGGCTCCCCGAAAATGCACCACACGAAGGTCAAGGTCGGTGATGTGTACTCAGGTTTAAAGAAACAGGCAGTTGACCCTCTTTGAGAGGGACCCGCTCACGATGAGGAGGGCAGCCTTCCCGTCACTGCAGCTCTCTGAGAATCCTGTCTTTGTGGCGAAGGGGGTCTTTGTCTCAGTTTTGTCTCTCCAGATCTGAAGTCCAACCTTCGGCCCTTACGGTAACTTCTATTTTCACACCCTGTGACATCCCTGTCCTGCAGGTCCCCTACCCAGAGCGAGGCGGACGTGCGAAAAGCCAGGCAGCCCCATGTGACTCGCACTGAACGGATGGGTCTGTTGCGGGACGGGACCTGCTCAGCCCCGGCCGCGGAGACCGGCCCCGCCCACCTGACCAAGCGCTGTGAGCGAGTGAGAGCTTCGCGCTGCAGGACACCGCGCACGCGCACGATTATCTTCATTTCCTCCCGAGGCCGAGCCGGCGGGGGGCGGGAACCGCCTGCGCCTGGCGTGGAAAGGGGGCGGGCAGGCGGCGGCGCCGGGCGGGACTCGGGAACGGGCGGGCCGGGCCAGGGTGCAACACCGTTACACCGGGCAGGCACGGAAGGTCCGCATCCTCCGGTGGGCACGTGCCTCCACGGAGTGCTCTCCTTGTCAGGGTTCACGTCCACCCTTCTAGAGAGTTCCGTGCCTCAGTGGGGCATCAGGGGGATAAACAACCAGAATCATAAGTCTCAGGGGCCTGATGAGGTTGGACATGGAGAAACAGCATGGGAGGCGCTGGGCAGGCGAGTACGTGAGCGCGGGTGGCGGTGGTGCTCCGCGGCAGGGCGCCCAGCAGGGACCCAGTCACCCGCGAGGACGGCCGCTGTCTCAGGGATCATAGCCACCAGCTCCCTCTGGACGATGACACACAGAGGCCAGGGGACACCGGCGAGCAGAAGGCCATCATTTCCCAGGAGCCGACGACCGAGTCCAGTTCTCAGGGGAAGATGTGAGCTCTGCTCTGCAGACAGGGACACCCTCAGGGGACCGACGCGTGCTTGGTCTGCCAGCCCCCAGTTGTCCCCTCATTGGAACGGCAGAGGTGGGTGCTGGGGGAGCCTGAGAATGGCAGCTTGTGACAGGCAAAGTGGCTGCACTTGGTTGCTGGACTCCTGTAAGGAAAGACCCCAAAGTGGGTTCCTAAAACAGGGGGCTAATGCCCCTGTGGCCCTGGGGCCAGAGCTCTGACCCCGAGGGGTGGGCAGGGCTGCGCTGCCTCCAAAGCCTCCGGGGCGGGGGGGGGTCCTTCCAGCCCCTTCCAGCTCCTGGGATCCTAGAGAGCTACTGGCCTGTGGCTGAATGGCTCCGATGTCAGATGTGTGCCCCTGCTCTACCGTGACACACAGGGGGACCTGTGTATCCCTCGCTGTGACACACGGGGACAGAGGGTGTCATCGCCTGTCCCTCAGGACTGCTACTGACATGCGACCTTCTTGGCCACGACCCTCTAATTCTACATTTGAAAACTCCAGATACGGGGATCTAAACCCCAGCTCATGATCCTAAATTAATTTTACCCACAAGGATTATTTTCTCAACTGAAGTCACATTCGAGGTTCCTACTGGGCTTGGGCCATAAATGTCTACTGAGTTTGGGCCCATTTTCAATTATTTGTGAATTACAGGGCAAGAATTCCTATGCTCAGCATATGAATGCCTGCCCCTGAGTGGAAGAGAGGTCCAGAGCAGCCAAGGCTCTCAGAGAAAGAGAACTGGGGTGTGGCAGGGAGGACCGGTGTCCACACAGGAAGGTGGACTCACTCAGTGTCTCCTGGTGACACTAACAAGGCGTGGCTCACTGAGCCCGTCTGAGTCCGTGGGTCCCCCAGCGTTTTGCAGCCCAGCTCTTTCTGCAGGGGGTCCCAGAGGCACAGGTGGTGAGGGTGTGGGGTCTCCAGGAAGCGTCCAGACCCTTTGCTGAGGGCAAGCGGGTGTGCCGTGTGTCCGAGTGGTTGTGGTCTGCTCTAGTGTTTTAAGCCATAGGTGTGCTGTGTCTGGTGCTTACTCCAAGTGACCTGAATGAGCCGACTTGGAAGCTCTGGGCGTCGCAGGACCCACACTGCTTGTCAAAGGCAAATCAGAGTCTCCTAGGAGAGAATAAGGGCAAGATGGGATGCCAGGCCAGCTCCGGAGCTCCCGGGGTAAAAGAGTGTTGAGGCTGGGAGGCCTCCGGCAGGCCGAGCTTAGGGGTTGGCATTGGCAGCAAGACAGAGCTGGGAATTAATCAATGCCCAGCCCATCCACGGTCTGCACAGGTACCCACAAAGCCCTGGAGAGGACTTGGGGATGGTTGGGTGGGGGAAGCCAGTGGAAGAAAACAAGCAAGGGCTACAAAATGAGATGGGTTTTAGTGACAAGACAGTTAATTGACCTTGCTGTCCTCCAGTTTATCATGATGCGAGTGAAGCATTTCCAGAATGGTTAAGAGAGAATCAGGAAGGGGATCAGGAATCAAGGTTGTGTTGCTCCTTACTCTCTTCTGTGTGTGTCACTTGTACAAAGACACAGGGAGAGAAAGACATGAGCGTGCACAGCGTCCAGAATGGGGAGCAAACTAAGAATCTGGTTTGATAGATCATCCAGCTGATCCATGTTATCAGGCTCGAAGGGGAAGTTTCAGGAGCCCCGGAAGTCCCAATTTTGTGGGTGCCAACCAATTTTCCTTCCCCAAAGAGTTTTAGCTAGATACAATTTCAGGACTTCTATTTCTCTTCACAAAGCAGGATACGTATCTTCAGCAGAGTTATGGTTAGGAATCATCTGTATTTGTGCCTCATTTTGTATTTTTTGTAAATATTTTACTACTAATGTGCACTTCCCAGAGTAAAGGAATATATTGGAATTCAATGGATGGTGTCTGTGAAGCCAGGGGACAGCAGAGGAATGTTCTAGATGAACAACACACAATTCTCCAAAGGGCCCCTCTGCTCGTGCAGGAAGACATGTCAGCCACCCCATCCGAGGTGGACTGGCTGCTTGAGATCACTGTCATTCTCCCGTCCCTCTTCGTTTCCAGCGCTACTGCAGAAGACTTTCACATCTCCCTGTAAAGCTGACCTAATCTCTAAAAGCTTTTAAAACTGACCGGGAAAGTGTTTATCAGCACAAATCCGGGCAATAAAATATCTAAGTCTGGCTAATTAATGAGCGGACAAGCTCATTCGCTATGAAATCATGACGGAGCTTGATGTGTGTTTGGAGTTCAAGTGTGTACAGTGTAACATGTTCTGGGACAAGAGTGCGAAGCCTCCAAGTGGGTCTGTTACTTTGAACCTGCAAGCTTCTGTCCACCCTGCTCTTCCTAAAGTCAGTGCTAAGTAGAGCCCATTTTTCTCAGTAATTTTTATTTTGGGAGAAAAAACAAAAATTTGTAACAATTGCTATAGGATTCGAGTTCTTAAAATCAAAAAAGAATTACTTCAAGTGTGTAAAAAACACACACAAAGCCAACATCCCCAGAAAACATTTCATGTTCCCTTTAAGGCTTGACTATTAGCAGAAACATGTCTTCTGAGTAACATGCTTCCAGCCGAAGTTTGGGCTCTAACACGGACACATTTTTAAAGCAAGACAGGTGTCTCATGCATGTGTACAAGGGGCTGTCTTTGTCAGGGAGCCTTTGTAAAGCTCCCCCCAGAGAGCCCAGAGGGGCTGAGTTCACCCCAAGAGGAGGTGGGTGTTTTCTCCCCAAGTCACCCACATTCTCTCCCAGGTGTGTCTGCAGCTCTGGGGCTCTTTCCAAGGGGCACGGTTTCTCTCCCCACTTTCTGTGATCTCAGCAGCAGCTGTTCAGTGTGATGGTCTGACACCACCTGCTTGCATGACCTCAGAGTCCCTTGCCTGTTCTTGTTCCAAGAGTGAAGCAGGAGTCTCCTTGGATTTCTGTATGGAGATAAACCAGGGCAAGGCTGCCACTGAGGGTCGTCTTTATGTGTCAGTTGCACTGGGCCATGGGGTACCCTGATATTTAGTCAAGCATGACTATGGGTGTGTCTTTAAGGATGTTTCTGGCTGAATTAGCATCTGAATCTGCAGACTGAGTAAAACAGATTGCCCTCCCCACTGTGGGTGGGCCTCATCCAATCAGTTGATGTTGAGTAAGTGAAAGACTAAGTAAGAACGAATCCTCTCTCTGTCTGATTGCCCTTGAGCTTGGTCATTGATGTTCTCCTGCCTTTGGACTCAGACTTAAACTATAGCATTGGCTCTGCTGGGACTCCTGCTTGCAGATGGTACATCGTTGGACCTTCTGACCTCCATAATCTTATGAACCAATTCCTTAGGACACCTCTTCCTTCCATGCTCTCTCCCTTCCTCCACCCCTTGCTTGCTCTTTCTCCTATGATAGGTAGATAGATAGATAGATAGATAGATGATAGACAGACAGACATTTCCTCTTGGTTTCACTTCCCTGCAGAAATCTGACAAGTATGTCATCCATGGCCACACTCCTCTTGGGCATAGCTGCACAGCCACTCACTGAGGTGCCCCTCCATGCAGAGCAGGCCCATGTGGCAGCCTCGGAGAGGCATTGGCCAAAGTCCCCAAACTAGGAAGGAAGGTCTCTTAGTCCTTCCTGTCACTGAGGAAGAGATCATGTTCTTGCATCTTTGGGAGGGGTCCCAAATTTTTGTACATAAATCCAAGACTAAGGAGCAGCTTGGAAAGACTTTCTAGGGATCGTGTGGTCCTATTCATCTCTGGAGAGAACTCTAATGGGACCAAAATGTTACAAGAACACATGAGGAGCGTTCCTACCACTGATGATAATCTTCGAGCACGACAGTTTAATTTGGAAGAACTCGTTAACCCGGAGATGTTTTCTCTCCCATTAATGGCTTTTGATCTTATTCACGTCATCTGGTTCAAGAAGAGAAGTTTACATTTTTTTTTTTAAGTCTGTCCACCACTTTTAAATAGGAAAACAGCTGCAATTCCAAAAAGCTCCCCATTGCCCATCTCTTCTCTGCATGGGTAGGATCAGTGAGCAACACCAGTAAATTCAATAAAATGGGAGTTTACCAGTTTTCTGTGTTTACAGAGGGAAGAGAAGACCACTTCCCATCCCTGGGCTCATGGTCTCCCAACGCTCCAGCTTCTGCAGGCCTCAGGGAACACACTGCCTGTCCGGGGGCCCGACTGGAAGGAGCTCCCGAGCTGTTCAGGCCGTGGCAGCATCTTCAGTCTCGAGACAGGCACTGTAGTCTGCATGTTAGCGCATCTCCTTACTTGCACTGCCTGCATAAATTGCAAGATGGGGTGGACAAGTACTAAGGAAAAATATGGTTTTCTTCCTTCTAAAAAAGAATCCAAATATGTAAACAGCCTATCCTGTAGGAAGAAACGTATGTGCCTTATGTCGAAAAGGGAAACACTTTGGAGAAATGGGGGGATAGTGCAGGGGGGAGGCTCTGGTCCTCTCCTGGAGCAGACAGCCCCGAGTGGTCGGGGCCATTATTTCTTGCATTTTCAGAGCAAATGAACTTGACAGATGGCCGTGCCACCCAAACCCCCACCTACCAACTTGATTATGCAGAAAACAATACAATGGAGAAGAAATCATTACTGAAGGAACCTGGTTAGTCCACAGAGGGCCAGGGAAGCAGAAGAACGAAATTACAGTGGTGGAATTGAACAGCAAGAATGCATTTAACATAAAGTGGGTTACAGCAAGGCAATCAGTCATGGCTAAAGCTATTGTCTGAGCTCGCTTGCATGGTGTATGAAGTCATCTGTCATCTCCCACGGAATTGATGCTTAGTTTATGGAAGAAACTGTGAAGGTTTTGCTGGGACATGTCTCGGTAGCCTTACATAGCCCAAACCTGGATCCATGGGAAGACGATGGTGGGCATTCTCGGTGCTCTGCTGCCGTCCACGTTTGGGAGGCCACGATCCTGCCACCGTGACTCCTGGTGAGATGCTCTCAGGCCCAGGCAAGGTCGTTGCAGGGAGTCAGGACACGCTTCCTTCAGCTTCTGCAGAGAGTCAGCTGCTCCTGCTGGTGTCCACCTAAGAGGATGGAAGGCCAGAGTTCAGACAGGGCTTCGTAAAAGCTGGAAAAGGATGTTGTCTTAAGTCCAGAAAGACAGATATCTCCTGTATGTGGCCGTGTATATTTGTAAGAACAGCTGAGCTCTGAAGAAACAGGCCGTGCCGTCTGTGGGACAGACGGCCGGCAATAAAGGGCTGATGCCGTACTGGCTGTTCGGGGCATATCATTTCCCAGCACCCAAGCAGGTGTTTCCAAACCACCCAAAGACTGCTTAGGAATAAGGCAGCTTCCCCGCTTCCCTCCTGAAAATTAGTGGGATTTCTCCGCCTTTATGTATTTCTGGCTGGAGATTCTCTCCTAAGAGAGCCTCGTCCCCATCCATCCCTGCTTCTTCTTCTTCTTCTTCTTCTTCTTCTTTTTTTTAACATTTTATTTATTTATTTGACAGAGACAGAGATCACAAGTAGGCAGAGAAGCAGGCAGAGAGAGACGAGGAAGCAGGCTCCCTGCTGAGCAGAGTGCCCGATGTGGGGCTCAATTACAGGACCTTGGGATCATGACCCGAGCTGAGGCAGAGACTTTAACCCACTGAGCCATGCAGGTGCCCCCCATCCCTGCTTCTTGAGGCCATCACCACACTGCAGACAGAGCTCAAGCTCACCGGCCAGCGGCCGGCCTGCTCTGCGTACGGCTCACAGGTCCGTCGTCAAGAGACCCAGCTCCTCCTGGTGCTGCAGTGGCTTCGGTCCTGCCCCAGCTCTGCTAGCAGATGCCCGTTCCCGAGACTGGGGCGCGGCGTGTCGGTCCACCTCGGGAGCTGTCCTTTACCTGCACAACCTCTGGATGTCCCTACGGCATCTCTGTGCCGATCCTGTCCATCCGTGGGCACTGTGACCTTTCGCAGGACACCCTCATACCCACAGAAAACATTCATTTACCAACCTATTTCGTACAACTTTGATGCACTTGTATGGCATTAATATAATTGAATAACATGTTACATACAATAATATACATATTACAGTTTCATGTATTAAAAGTTACTAGGAGCGATAATTTGTTGAGTTTAATTATATGAAAGTTGTCAAAAACTGAACTAGGAACGGACGTGCTTTCCGAGGCACTGGCTCTGTATCATTACCTGCTGTTACTACCTTTAGATGCACCTGTAGCCCGGGGCTCCTATCCTCCTACCCTTACCTGACGCAAGACACGTATCTGGCACCGCTAGATTGGGGGCCTGTGTGTGCTCTGCCAAGCCAAAGAGCAAAGAGAGCATTTGTCTTAGACTATTCAGACTTGAGAAGTCCAAGCGCAGCGTCCCTCATTCAAGCCTCTCTATGGAACGCATTTTCCCAGATTGGAAGCCAATGAACAGAGAATAGATCTCATTTACCTAAAGCAGCTCACATAGGCTGCCATGAAATTGCATTTGCTGGTAATTACGAGGCTCGCAAGGCTTGGAGAACCCTGTGTTCTGGTTACCCCGAGCGGAAGTGCTGCCTTTCCTGGTGCGGTATGCAGCACCAGGTTTCCCAAACAGGTACCTGACCTTGAAGCTTCAGGGACCCAGCCTCTAAAGTTGTGTGCTCCATACCACTGACCGACCCATGCTGGCTTTTCTCAGGACCAGACACTTAATCTCCTCCAACCCAGAGTAGTAACCTCTTCCTTCATGACAGGGCAAACGTGCAAGTCAGAATCCACGACTGTGTCCTGATGGAGTAAAGCTGGGGTCTGGGACGGGGCTATTCCGATGTACTTTGGGGGCACGCCCAGGCGCAGCCACGAAAGTGACCGCAGGTGTGTCCTGTATATTCTAACGGACTCACATGCCGTAGCTCTTCCTGCTCTTGGCCAGGACTCAAGGGGCCTCCTGGTGTGGAGATCATGGGGCTGCCAGGCGTGTACAGACACCTAGACAGGACCACAGACCTCCTGACTGCTTGCAAGGCCAAAGCCATGGTTCAGGTTCATACCTGAAGGTCATGCTGGGAGGGTGGCCTGGCGGGGATGAAGGGAATTGCGTCCGAAGGAGAGCGAATTCTCGGCTCCATAGCACCCGTCTCTGAGCTGCCAACCCCAGTTTGGACAGAGAGCCAAGGAGTCTCACGGATGGCCCAGTGGTGGTGGCCTTCACCTCTGCTCCCTGGGGCCGAGGTAAACACCCGCCACCCCTCGTCTGGGCTCACGGTATGCTTGCTGCAAACCTGACTTGTTGGACCGTCAGATGCAGATGAAAGGAGCAGGTATGGCCTTCTGCTCAGGACAACCTGCTGGGGGGCCTGGTGTCCCTGATTTCCATAGCTGAGGCCCATAATCCACTCAGCAGCCACAAAGGGGAAAGTGAGCCACAGACCTGAATCACGTAATGCCTTGGTGCCCACGGATTTCTCAGGGCAGGACAACGCCTTCCCAGTCCGTTCACAGAAGGCATTCATCAGCTGTCATCGCCTCCTGGGACCTCTGGAGCTTTTAGCTCATCTCTGAGTATGTGGACCACGGAAATGGGACCAGCAAGTCAGAAAAACGAGAGACCACCAGGAAGAGGAATGGGGTCCCCAGACGGCTACCGAATGATGGTGCCCAACGTCAGGGAGGCTGCGTCTCTATCTCCATTAGGCTCCCACTGAGAATGACAGGGGTCCTGGGTGGCAAGGTGCCCAGCCCCTTCAGGCTGTGCACCCTACCCTACCTTCTTCTCCAAGCTCGCGGATGACAAGGGGCTCACACCCGACACTCGGTGGCCCCTAGCTGTTGATGCGCTCTGCCTTACTCCCTCCCCATGCCCCACCTGGCATTTTTTGGGAATCTCCAGCACCTTCACTATGAACAGAGGCCAGACCCCATGCCTGCCAGCACACCTCCCCGCCCGTGAGGCCACACCAATCTTGCCAGCTTCCTTCCACACTGGTTGAGAGAGCCCTGGTGATGTCAGTGCTCAGCAAACATTCTTTCAAATGGGGATCTTTGCTGTGCCCAGCATGGGAACTCTGCCACTGGGTGCCGTGTACAGGCCTGCTTCCTTCTGAGCATCAGAGTCTAGAAGCTGGGGCTACTCAGGCTCTCCCAGGTCATCCTGGGGCCTGGCCAGGGGTACCCCTGAAGGACAACCTGGCAGTGAGTGAGCTGGGAACCCTTAGACAGAAGCAAGGAACACTTTGCTGCAAGAAATGAAATGGACCTAAACAAATGGGAATTTACTGGAAGGCTTATGACCCCAGAGGTTTGGAGAAGAGGGGGGAGGGCTGAGGAAAAAGCCCCACAGCCGTCACCTAGCGGAGAGGCCTCTCACCGTGATGTTCTCTTGCTCGGTACTCAGGACCCCAGATCCAGCGCCAAGCATGTGCTTAGCCGGGCCAAGGGCTCACATCCGCAGGACACGTCTGTCCCCCGGGCCCTTTCCTCTAAGACCCCACATATCCACAGGCTGGAAGTCTACCAAGATGAGCATCGCGCTCATGGGAAGGGGAAGAGGCTGCGTCACCCACACCAGTCCGCTATGCAGGAGTCCTAACGAGGCTGCACTCTGGACGCATCTGAGTCGGAACATTCTCCCATCCCCAAGTCTCCAGGGGTGGGTTTGCTGGGATCTGGAAGCAGATGCGGCTGTGGGTACAGGTTTCCTGCTTACAAACTCTCCCACACTTTTGTGCTTGACAAAATACATTAGATACCCTGATTGGTCTCTGCATAGGACACCGTGTTCTTTTGGGGGTGATTTAATTGTGCCAGTCATGTTAGAATCAAGAGAAAGGAGTCACGGCATGAGACCTATGTGGGGTGCTGACGTGAAACTGTAATGGGCGATCTGGGCTGACGCGGGGAGGGGCACAAGCTGGCCTGTGAGGCTTGTCGTCCACAGGAGAATCTCGCGGCGACCTTCGCAGCGCAGTTTAGCTCCACTCGGGAGAACGTGCAGTTCAAGAACAACCTTGCGTCGGCAGGAAACAGACCGGATGACGAACTCTCACGCCTGCGTTCCTACGATTTCGCATACATCTGCAGAGTTCAGGGCTCTGGCTTTAATTTGGAGGCAGCTCCCTGATGGTATCAGTGAGAATGACTCGAAATAACTCCCGTGTCAGGGCCGTGAGGCTGGACGTCCACGCTCGATCAAAGAGCAAAGGTCGACAGAAGGATCCTAGACTCAGTCCTGATTTCCCACAGTTCACAGAGACCCGACCTGAGACACAGTGGGGGTCCTCCCCGTGGTTCCTCCGTGGCCAGCGGCCGAAGGGGCAGCCGACACTGCTGGGAGCCAGAAGGCCTGCGGTCCACACTCGGTCTGCAGACTTTGGGGCTGGGGGTGGAGGGTGAGAAGATGTGAACCACGTGGTGCCCTAGCAGAGCTCCCGCCAAGCCCGGTCAGAGACGCAGGACCCTCACTGAGCAATTCATTCTGGGGTTGGTCTCGGGAGAAGAGGCAGGGGAAAGAGAGAAATAGTACGGACCCCACAGGGAGCCCTGGCACACACGTGCACCCCAAGAGAGCACATTAGAAGGGGGGCCGGCCTTTTGCACCTGCCATACGGGACCATCTCTGGCTGAGGTTGGCCCTGGAGGAGGGGCACGGACCTGGGAGAGGCGGATCTGGTTATCAGGAGAGGGGTCTTGACCGTCAGGGGGCGTGGGCCGGGAACCCACAGCATCGGGCACAGCTCTAGCCACCCCTTCATCGCCCTCCCCACTCTGCCCTCTGTTTTTAACACAGATTTAGCGTGGAACGATTTTAGAGTCACAGAGTACAGAGAATCCCCATCTCCCCAGCACCACCCGCCCCATTTCCCATCTTGCCTCCTCCGCACCCGCTGCCTCTTCCTGCGGCAGTCATCCGGATGTAAAGAGCGGGAGACAGATGTTGGGACATAAGCCCTCGGGTTCACCTTGTCCCCTTGCAGAGGGGACTGACACAGCCCATCCTGCAGGAGCCATGCCGTCCACGCGGTTCCTGCGACCTCCAGTTCCCTCGGCGGCAGAATCTGACCCACCCACGTGGCTGGACACTACAGACGCCAGCTGCCAGATGTCGGGAAGGTTGGCGGGTACCTGGCCAGCACCTTTAGGGGCTGTGCACGTGCCTGGGGTGGGAAGAAGAACTCCTGCAGTCCCCTCGGCTTTCTCCATCTGTCCTGCCCCTGTCGGCTCTGCCCTGCAAGTGAGGACCTTCCCGCTACTGAACACAGGACTTCCCTGGGGGAATGTTCTTCCTGGTGTGGGAAACTGCCGAGCTATAGTACAAGCCAGTGGAGAAATGATTTCACCCCCTTCACTCTGCTCCTCTTCCTGTCGGTGACCCTGCCCTCCGGCTCCTCGGGGGTGGGGGGCTTCCCACTCCCACTGCACGTGCACATTATGCCTGCCCTCTGCCACCTGTCCCACGGGCCCCACACGTATCCCAGGCTGCAGAGATGGCGGGCCCACGGCCGTCTCAGTGGACTCTGGGCTCTTCCCCTCCCTGGGGACAACATCGTGATGTCACCCTGAGATGCAGGGACCTCACGTGTCCCGCACCTGTCCTCACTGTGAGCTCCCTTCTGCTGACTCCAGATCTTCTGGACGCTTCTTCTCCCCTGGATTTCCTTGGACGCCGTTCCCGAGGTTCCCCTCTTCCGCAAAGAAGCCTTATCTGCTCAGCGATGTCTGTCACCAGCTGGGCTCCCTCCCCACCCGTGTCAGCGTGGAAATCCCCAGTCCGCTGGCTTCGCCCACTCCCAGCTGGGCTCCGGTGTTCTCCCATGCCTTGGAAATGACCGGAGGGCACCACGTTTTTGGCTAAACATACAGCATCTCAGCGAAGCGTCAGGCACAGCCGGGGTCCTCCTGACGTCAGGAGTCCGCAGGGATGCGTTTTCATCTCACATCAGAAACCCCCCAAATACAGGTTCTTAGCACAATCAGCTCTGGAGGCCTCGTAAACACCCTGATGTTTTAGGCAAAACTGTGTGCGCGCATGCATTTCCCTTTGGAGAGGGTCCAGAACTCACATCCGATGTTGCAGGGAAAACACGTGTCCATGATCAAAGGGCAGGAAGGGTTGTTCTGCGTCTGGAGCAGAGCCTGAGCCTGCTCTATCAGTGAGTGCCCCGTGGAAGCAATGAGCTGAGAGGTGCAGGGTTTAGGGCTTGGATTACATACAGCCCAGGACCCACCGAGGAGCTATGAGCTCTAAGCTGGGTTCATGTGGCTCCCTTCCCTGACGGAGACCTGCCCCCCATCCCCAGTGACAGTGACCTGGGTCATCGCCTCTGCTGGCCACACGGGACTGAGGCAGGGACAGATGGCGTAGGCCCCCGTCCACACGCGTTTCCCATGCAGGGGTGTTCAGGGCAACATGAGGTGGGGTACGGAGGGGGCTGCCAGTGCAGGGAGCCCCTCGCCTGTAGGGGACTCACGCTGGGTCATCTGGGGTCAGCACAGATGAGCTCTGCTCACCAGCTTGCCTTTGGTCCAAGGCCCAGAGCCGCACATGGCCTGTGACCAGGAACGGGTCACCTCAGCCCCAGGACAGGGACGTTGGGGTGGTTGTCGCTCTGAGACCTGGCCGCCATCCTGACCATGTACGGGGCCATCTGTGCCCAGCGCCAGGCCCACCCTGAGGTGTCCCTGCTCTGGGCGGGCCCTCCGCCCACTGGCTCCCCCGCTGAGGGCAGACGTCCCTGCCGGGCTCCGTGGCGCTGTCATCTGTGCACTTGCTCGGTGCGGATGCATCCTGCAGTCACAGACCCGCCCCAGTGTCCACGCGCGGAGCCGGCCACCATGTCAACTCCCCGGGACTCTGCGACGGGTCCCCTCAGCCCCGGGGACTCAGATAGAGTGTGTGCTCTGACCCCTGGAGGCCACGTGCCTGCACAGGGTGGCGGGGGCCGTGCTGCTCCAGACGCCCCGGCCCCCACCCCGGCCCCCACCCCGGCCGGCTCCCGAGCCCCCGTCCCGGTCTCTGCCCCACACTAATGCCCTCCCGTCCCATGGGCCGGCTCCTCTTCCCTGCTTCCTCCCTGGACTGGCGAGGCCACAGTCCTGTCCCCGCACATCCGTGTTGACCCTGTAAGTCCCGTGTGACCGCGTTCGGAGATGGGGTCTTCTGGCAGGAACTGCGCCTACATGGGGTCATCAGGCTGGGGCTTATAGCCACGGGTCCAGAGCTGTCTCACGGATCCCCCGTCTCCCTCCCTGCCCCCTTCCCTCTCTCTGTCCTCCCTTCTCTGTCTCTGTCCTTTCTGTCCCCCACACCTCCATGCACCATGGAAAGGCCACGTCAGGACACGATGAGGAGGGAGCCCTCGATAAGCCCGGGGCTGGGGCCTCCCCAGGACCCGAACTGATTGTGGTCACCCGGCCTTCAGACTGGGTGACAAGATGTGCTGCTGAGTCCCTGCGCGGTGGTGTTTCATTCGGCCACCGGCTGCCTCCCGCACAGGCCCTTGCCTGGCTTGCTGCCTGCCCAGCCCCTTCCAGGACGTCTCATCTCCAGACCCTCGACGAGACCTGCGGAGACCTTTCTCAAACACCATCACGCTGGGGTTCTGGGCGGCATACCCTGCTGGGAAGCCACCGTGCAGCCTTCTCCCCTTGTGAGGAACAGGAGGTCTTCTGAGGTTTGGGGTAGGGGAGCTCACACACGCGGCCACACTGGACTGAAGGGCTGCCCCGGACCCTGGAACCCGGTTCTTGCTGAGTTCTTCGTGGGTAAGGGGCCTGGCTCTGGAAGGCGCCCTGTGTGGTGGGGTTTGTGGCCCCCACAGTGCACCTGAGGGGCTCCCACGGGCCTGCGGTGAGAACACGCAGGGTCCGCTGCAGGACATCCCACCAGTGCCCACCGCCGGCCCGCGAGCTGTAGGGAACCAGAGTGTCCTGCCGGTCGGGTGACCGTGGGGAGGACCTGCACCTTGGGCCCCGCACGATGCCGTAGGGGTGCTGGCCGGACTCAGCGTCCTCATCTTCATCCCGTTTTGAGCAGGACGGAATCCACAGTGACTGTCCCTCCATGACCTCCGTCCAGCAAACACACAGACAAGCCCAGACACTCTGAAGACGATAGCTTCAACTGGTTTTCAGTTTTCCATTGAGAGTGTCTCCCTGCCTCTAGAGACGGAAGCCGGGCTGCCCTTCTCTGAGCGGCAGAGGCTGGAGCTATGTGTCCTCCCCTGCGGGGTCCAGCTCTGCTCCCATCGGTCAGATCCCCCGTGAGAACTCCCAGATGGCCTATGGAACGTTGCGGGAGCATCGGACTTCTTTGGGCCTCACAGCGTCCCCAACCAAAGGAGTATCAGAGGAAACATTCATTATCTTTAGACGTAACATTTCTGAATGCAAACGAAGCCGGCAGGCCGGGGGTTAATGAGCAGCATCCGTTCCGTGCGCCGGGCTGAACGCGGCCACTCCGCACGCTCCGCTTCGCCATGGACACCCCCGAGAGACGCCAGCGCCCAGGAGGCCAGCACACCCTGTCTCAAGGACGAGCCACACGTCATGCCAGCCCTCCGGACGCCTGCGGCGGGACCCACTCCTCCGAGGACGGAGACCCTACCACTCCTTCTATGACAACTCATTTTAGAACTTCCCGTGCTTAGAACAAGAGCGACAGAACACGGGACGTAGACACGTGTGTGGAGGGAAGTCATGAGTTCCGCACGGCGAGGAGAGACAAGGACTAGGCTGTGCAGGAACACAGGGGACCGGGGGCTCTGGACGCAGCAGAAGAATGAAAACCAGGATGGTCGGATCAACGCTCATCCCACCCGAGGGACGACGGGCCCCGGAGCAGGAAGGTGGCCTCCCGAAGGGATGTGGTCACCATGTGTGGCGGGGGGCCACGTGGGAGGATGCAAGGGGCAGGGGGAGGCCCTGCGGGGAACCCGCAAGGTGTCCAATGACCTCTTCGGCTTAGGGCTGACTCGCCCTCACCAGAAGTGGTCTCGTCTTCGCGAGTTGGCCCCAGCATTACCCCAGCCCTTCTGCTGAGCTCCTTGCTCACCGCAGTCTGCTGGGGAAGGAGAAGCGGCACTCCACCCAGGGGAACCTCCCCTCTCTTGATGGGGCCTTGGTGTCAGCACACAGGGACGTGTCCGTACAGACCCCCGGGGTGGCACCAAGCAGGGAGACTGTGTCTGGCTGGGAGGACTCCCTTCTCTTTGTTCCATGGAGCACGGAGGAGGAAATCAGGTCGGGGCTGACCAGGGTGCCGCAGAAGGGGCTCCAAGCACCATCCAAACCCAAGACCGCCTGTTCACCATGTCCCTGGGGCTTCGAGGCAGGTTGAGCCGGCCACCCTTGCGGGAAGGGCTGGGGCAAGGACACTGGCCTCAGGACCCGCCGCCCTGCCCGCCGGGCCCGTGGCTTCACAGCTCACACCTTGTGCCCTCACCCCCGTAACGGGTACGGTCCCTGCCAGCCCTGCTCTTGCCGACCGCATTCTGTGCAGGTCCGGCCAGGCCGTGGGGGCGACTGGGGGCAGCCTGGCAGGCTCAGGGCAGGTCTCACGCATGCCCCACGCCATGCGCTGCGGCCGGGCCTGCGGGTCGGTAACGCCGTCTTCTCATATCCAGGGGGGCACTCCGTGAGGAGCGAGGGACAGCTCTATCAGCATAACTTTTTAAAATAGTGACATAAGTATCTATCATTTCACTATATATGAATTTTTTAATATTTCCAATATAGATGATGCTGAATGTGGAATTTCACGAGATGTGATTCCACTTAGCCCGGGGGCCTTTTGATTCCTCCAACGTTTTTTTTATCAGGTTTCATCAGCTTTATTGGAAAATGGGCCTTACTGGCGGACGGGTGGAAATTTGTCAAACACTTAGCCGTGCCATCTGTCTCCGGCAGGGCCTTTGCAGCAGGTCACCGTGCGGGGGGCTGGATTCTGAGAGCTCCTGGAACGCTGCGTCCCCGGGAAGAAATACGGATAACGCGGGATGAAAACGCTTCTTCACACACATAGCAACCGACCCAGGGAGGTGGCAGGGCTGGGGGGAGGGCGGCAGAGCCGTTAGGACACACGGACGGGATCCGTGAGGCGACGGTCTTCCAGCGGGAAGGAGGGAGGCCGAGAAGGTGGGAAATGATCCGGGAAGGTGCTCACGTAAGACAGAGCTTGTGCCTCGAAAGGGACCCCGGAGAGACATCATGGGTGACCCCGGAGCTTGGGGGGATATATCCATTCTCAGAGGTTGGGTGAAAATCAGGAGCCAGAAGCGGACAGGCGGGCTGGGGGTTCCAGAGCTGCCTCAGGGTACGGGTTTTGGGGGAGGCACACTAGCATTGAACCTGTAGGGAAGCTCTGCGTCTGGTCACTGGGGAGACTGTCTGGACCAGCGGAGTCAAGTGGGGCTCCCGGAACGGCGGCTGCGTGGGTACCTGGGAACCTGCGAGCTCCCCCCAACCCTCCGTACACTGAAGGAGAGACTCTGGGCCGGGGCTCAGGCATGTGACTGAACAAGCCGCCCAGGGGACCCCTCCCACATGCTGAATGGAGACCCAGGGCCCCGGGACACGGCACATGCAGGTCGTGGAAGTGTTGTCCCCGCTCTCCTGCCCAGGGATGGGGGCGAGGACGGGAGTCGTGGCGAGAGCACGCTTGTCCTCCTCTGCAGGTGGGAAGGAGGGCAGTGCCGCACAGGGACGCAGCTGGCTCTGGAGGCAGAGGGCGAACCAGCACCTCCATTCGCCTTTCCTGATACGACACAGAGAACGTTCTTCCACAGCCACGTGAGCTGTCTACGGCTTTCTCTGGAAGGTTCTGAGAAGACCGTGCTGTGTGCCCGGCAGTGTAGCTCCAGTCGGCTCCCTGCCTCAGAGGCCAGGAGGCTGCGGGCTGCCCTGAGCAACGCTCGGGCCGTATCCCCTGCTGCTGAGGGCCGCATCAGCATTTCGGCCCCATGGAAGGTAAACGTCCCATGGCAGGCCGACCAGAGGAATTCTGGAATATTGATCTCTTCGTAGCACAAGCACATCCCTCACATCTCTTCCTGGGATCCCCACGGTGGAGGGGGGCGGTTTGGAGTCCCCCCCACCCCATGCAGTGTTCCCAGGCACCCACGCCGCCGCTGGTCTGGCTCATCCCACCCGAGAGATGACAGGCCCTGGAGCAGGAAGAAGACCTGATGCCCAGACTTCCAGCAGGCAGACGGGCACGAGCCCCAGCTCCCCCCGCCTCCTTGGTGTTGTGGCTTCTTCACTGGTCCCCTGCTGTAGACCTCGTTCTTCTCCCCTGCAACCCCTTCTGCAGCAAGCAGGAACCAGGAACGCACTCCCCAGCAGCCGTGAGTGTGCGGCTCCTGCCGCTCTAACCCCTGGAACCAGACCCGGGCACCAGCCTGGGCTCGTCTTTCTGGTGAGTCGATGTATAGCCAACGGGCTGGGAAGTGGTCACTGCCCCCGGCCGTGTGGGGTCTCAATCACAGACGCCCAGCCACAGACAACAAGCCACTTTCCCTCCCACAGGCTCGTTGATTTACATCTAATTCATGATAGCTTAAACGAGCAAAGTCAGATTGTCAGCTCCAGCCGCTTGATCTGCGGCCCAGAATCCTTTGCACACCCTTTGATAAGAAGCTCGGGGCAGTGGAAAATGTGCTGTGTGGCGGCCACGGCCGGGCATTTGCATCCCTGTCAAGCTTGGCCCAGCAGCCAGCTGCACGTGAGCTGCGGGAGGTGGAAAGGTTTCCTTTAATTTTTTCAGCATTTCTGTGTATTTATTTCACTGTTTGCAGAAACTCTGTAATTCCAAAAAGGGCCTCTGGGTGTACATAAAATACTTACGCATCACATCTGCGGTATCAGGCAAACTGGAAGCTGCCTGGCGAGTCCAACCCAATCTGTCCCGTGAGTTGTGACAAAGCCACGTAGGAACACGCTTTTCGTGCTTCATGGTCAGTTTGAGCGTTCCTGTCACCCCGAGGCTAGAGGAGCTTTCACACCCGGGCCAGGGACGACGTCACGGAGGGATGGGGCCTCCCGCGGGACAGGGCAATGTCGCACACGGATTATTCCGGCGGGGGGACGTTGTGACTCAGTTTGGTGAGTGTGTGCGGGGGTGGGTTTTAAGGTATATACTTACATTTTGTTTCTGTTCTGCGTTCTGGAGGTTTTGTCTTGGGAATCGATAACTGGTGACAGCTACCCCGTCAGGGGCTGACGACAGTCAAGTAGACTATCTCAGTGCTGGGCGTCCCGCAGGCGGGAATCACAGTGTGGCCGGGCTCTGCCCGGGTCGCTGGGCAGCTGGGGCGTGTCCCTTCTGTGCCCGCTCACTGCCCATCCACGGCACTCGGGTCTCAAGGGCTGTTGGACGGGGACCCCAGGAGCACAGTCTCCAGAAACCATAGCATTAGTACCAGTTGGCATAAGCACCCATAGTGATCCATGGCGCTCTGTTTCCTAATCGAACGGTTTCCACCCAGAAATTATTTCACTTTTCACTTTTCACCTTTACAGTGAACCCTGAATTCAGGGTTGCTGAGTCCTGAGCCAAACGGGTCTTGGGACGGGGCCGCGGAGTCTTGCTGGGCCTGCGAGGGTACCAGGGCGCGTCGCGGCAGGAGAGGCAGGGCGGGCGGGCGGGTGGCCCCGTGGGAGACCTGGGAGATGGGCCTGGGTCGTCAGGGTCCCCGTAGTGCAGTCTCCTGGAGCAGGAGGCTCAGCTCCTTCCTCTGTAAATGACGGAAGTGAAGTAGAGGACCTTTCTGGTGCTGGTGCCGTGGCCTAGCAGGGCTGCCGTAACAACAGCGTGGACAGGGGGTGACCAAAAGCATAACCTTGTTTCCTGGATTCTGGAGGCCGAGAGTCCAAGATCAAGGCACCAGTTCCTTTGGGCGGGCTCTGGTGAGCTCCCCCTTCCTGGTTCGTGGATGGCTGTCTTCTCGCTGTGGCCTCCCATGGCAGACAGGAAAAGGGAACACTAAGGGAAGGGCACAAATTCAATTTTGAGGGCTCCACTCCCAGGACCTAATCACCTCCCAAAGGCCCCAACTGCCAACACCACCACTGTGGGGCTTAGGATTCTACCACCTGTTTTATTGGGAGACACACACACTCGATGGACAGCAGCCACCCTACAACCAACAGACCATGATTTAAAAGAAGAAGAAGGAGGAGAAGGGGGAGGGGGTGGAGGAGGAAGAGGAGGAGAAGGAGGAGGAGGAGGAGAAAAAGAAAGAGATTCTCTTTGTCCAAAGGAATAAACATGATTCCTGCCCAATGGTGTGTTCAGCGGGGAGAACCAACCTCTGCGTGTAGAGACGGAAGCCCGGGGGGCCACCCCGCCCAGGGACAGACGGAGGCCATTGTTCACGGACTGAGAGCTGCGCCTGGGTCTGATGCCATGCAGAGGTAAGGTCAAGGAGCCCTTGGGTTTGGGCTCCTCCCCACCCCCAGTCCAAACAGGAAGGAAAACCCCCTGCAAACAGGGCCGCACAGACGGGGCACAGTACCCTGGTGGCCGTTTCACCTCGGGCAGCAGAGATGGAGGCCCCGTTGGCATGTGTCTGGCGTCCCTCCTGAGCACCGGCCCTGCTCCCCACTATTGACTCCACGATTACCTTGAACCCAGGCCTGGTGGAAAAGCTCCGTCTCCCTTTTAACTGGTCACGGGGGGCTGCAGGCTGGCGGGGGCGATCTGCCCTCTGCTTCTCTTACTAAACCCTCACAATATTCACGCTTGCCTCTTGCGACCGAGTCAGAAATCACTCTAAATCCAACGTTCAGTTTCAGAGCAAAGAGCAGTTCAGTCAACGGGCTCAGGGCTCTAGTGCCCTCCCCATGCGCAGCCTCTAGACCCATGGAGCCCCCACCCCGCCCAGGTGCGGGAGATGCTCGGCCTCTCGCCAAGGTCCTGGTGCCCCCGGCACTCTCGGCCGTGTGTCTGGGGGTCCGCGCCTTCCTCGGTGTTTACCAGCCGCGTACAGGAAAGCGTACAGCACAGCACAAGCAACGCCTCACACCAGCCTCTTCAAAGGTTCTTGACTTTCTATTTGCTCCAGGGCTTTTAAAAAAGTAAAGTTCCTCAAGGTTACGTCGGACTCTCTCCTTGTGTTTCTGCCGTCCCGTCGGAAGGCGGTGTCGACCATCCCCCGCGCAGTTCCGTGCTTCTCCCGCTCAGGCTAAGCCAGTGAACTTCACACGGTCTAGTTCCACGTGACAAACCACACGTGTGCACGTTTCTCTTCTACCGAGGGTTCTGACCTAGATCTCTTGATACCTGGGGCTTCATTTCGTATTTTTTTTTTCTTCATTTTTAAGTGCATTTTTTGGCGGCGGCTTCCTCCTCTCCTCCTCCTCCTCCTCCTTCTTCTTCTTCGACTTTAACTTCTTTGTTTTGAAATGATCTTAGATCCCTAGGAAGATGCAAAAATAGTACGGAGGGCCCTGCCTCCTTCACCAGGGTCTCCAGAGGTCACTGGTTAATAGCGATAGTTTCAAAACCGGGATTTGGCTTTGAGGCAATGAATGCGATGGTGTGTGACATCCCATCCCAGGGGCCGATGTCTGGGACGGTGTCACAGCCGGGACCCAGGCCGGAGACGGTCCCTCAGAGCTCCCTGCCACCTCCCTCGGCAGTGAAGCTCACCCCCGGAGTCTGGACAGCCTCTCCTCGGGTTTCCGTCCGTCCGTTTATCGCTGCGTGATCGCAAGAATCATACAATGTGTTCCTTTTTCGGATGGCCTGTTTTCTCTCGGGACCGTTCCCTGGGGGACCACGGAGGTGTCGTAGAAATGAAGCGTGTCGTCCTGCGAGCTGCTGACCGGTGTTCAGGCTCCCGAGGACTCCGGGCCTCGGGTGGTGCCCGTCCACCCACCAAGGGCCGCGTGGGCTGCTGACCGTCCGCGGTGCAGGGGATAACGCTGCTGGGCACAGTCCGGCGCAGGCCCGAGTGTGGGGATCACTTTCTCTTCTCTGGACGGCACGCCCGGGAGTGATATCGCTGGACCAGGTTGCAAAGGGTGTTTTTAGTTGTTTCTTGGGGTTTGCTCTTTGGGAAACTGTCTCACTGTTTTCCAGGGTGGCGGCACCGTTTCACATTCCCCCCTGCGTCCTCCGCCCTCACAGCGAGCGCGGCTGTCACGAGCGTCCTCACAGCAGCTGCCCCGCTAGACGTGCACTGACTCATCCCCGCCAAGGGCGGGCACGGGCAGCTGGCATCCAGGGGTGCATCGCCCGCACGTCGCTCTCATGCTGGAGCTTCTTCTCATGCCTTCGCCTGCTTTCTGACGGGATTACTCGTTGCTTGACGGATGAGTTTGGGGAACTCTGAATGTTTTCTGGGTGGGCGTCCTGGCCGGCGAGTGACGTGTGCGCGTCTTCTCCTCGTCCCACGCTGGCGCTCTTCATCGGAGAGCTGGAGTCTTCCATTGTGATCACGTCCAGTGGGTTCAGTTGTTTGTTTGTTTGTTTGTTGTCTCTTTTTTCTTTTACGAATCAGGCTTTTGACCGTATCTGAGAACACTTCACCAAGCCTTGTCCTCGAGGACACGGAAACAGATGGACAGTCCCCTAAATTACCCCTTCTTGGAGGTGTGGGCTTTCTCCCCTCTGAGTGTCCGATGCCTCGGTCCCGTGTTTTGTAAGGGTTGTCCTTCCTCCCTCGAATTGTTTCTGCACCTTTGTCAAAACCCAGCTGGATGAACAAGTGTGAGGTCTTTCTCTGGACTCTCCTCTTTCGTTGCTAGATCTTTGTCTCTGTCCCTCGACTGGTATCACAAGGTCTTGGTCACTGTATGTAGAGGAATCATTAAAATAGGAATAGAGTGATTTTTTTTTCTCCAGAATTATCCTAGCTATTCTATTTCCTTGGGCTGTCATATAAATTTTAGAAAATTATTTTCCACATTTACACAAAAAAATCTTAACCTGTGTGTCTATTTGGGGAGAAGTGACATCATGAGTACATTGAGTTTTTCAGTCCTTGAATGTGGATTATCTCCCATTTATTCAGATCTTCCTGATTCTTTCCTCTGGATTTTAGGTTTGTAGACACAATTCCACCCCACCAGGATGACTTCATTGTGACTTAACCAACTACATCTGTAATCACCCTGTTTCCAAACAGGACTTCAAGACAAGAGTTTTGTGTGTACACAATTCAGACCACAATGTATCCCCACAACAGAAATGTCTTGTCTCTCCTTTCTTCTTGTCCAAATCTGACTCTTTTCTGATTTAGAATTTTTCAAAGTGCTGCATTCTTCAGCAAATAAACTAAAAGCTGTCTGTCTGTGTCTTCTAAAGCCCAACCAGCCGACCTCCCAACCACGTTCTCTTCCCCTTTGCGCTTCCCGTCCATAAGAAGTCATTCAACAAACAGTGGGGATCCCCAGCTCCCAGCACTGTGACAGTGACCCAAGGGCCAGCACAGATGTGGAGAAGGTAAATTCTCCAGTTACAAAAGTTGTGGTTATTTGCCCATTGCCTGATGCACAGACTCTGCTTTCTCTGTCAGCTTAAATCCATAAAATAAATGTAGTTCCCAAACAATCAAAACTCAGAGAACAGAAGACTCAGGGGCACTGCAAAGTCAGCAAACTGCACTGGTACTCACAACGATTTATGCTAAGCCTGTATTACAGTCACAAAAAGTAAAGATAAGGCTTGGCAAAAACCACAATAGAGTTGTGTACAAAAGTTAAATCACTGAAACCTTGGGAAGAATTATTCTGCCTCCTCCCGCCTCCATGGGTCTACTAACAGTGGGCTTTCCGGGGCCAAAGGAGGCGGTCTACGCATGCTCCCCAAACTCTGCCTAAGGCACTTGGCTCAAATTTACCCCATTTATCCCTTGGCTCTGAAGACATTGGCAGCTGCATGGAGGGGTGGCCAAGACCTCACCAGAAGAGCCGGTGAATGGAACCTTTTGGAAAAAGGGTCTGTGCACATGGGATTAGGTTAAGGGTATGAGGACATCCTGGTGATTCAGGTGGATCCTTCAAGCCGTGATGGGTATCTTTACAAGAGGAAGAGAGGGAGACATGAAACGTGGAGAGATGCAGATGGCAAGAGGCCCCGTGATGGTGGAGGCAGAGACGGGAGCGATGGCCACGAGCCCAGAGCAGCGGGAGTGCCGGAGGATGGGAGAGCTGTGACGATGGGCTGTCTCTGGAGCCCCTGGGTGAATGCGGCCCTGCACACCTGATCTCACACGTCCAGTTTCCAGAAATGTGAGAGAACAAGCTTCTTTTGCTTGAAGGCACCCGGGGTGTTGTCCTTTGTCACCTCCCTGCCAGGAAGCTAATGCACTATCGGTGGCATCTTAGACTCATAAACCAATGGCATGAAAGGAAGCTGTGCGGACCGAGGGTCCGTCACGCAGTCCTGACCAGTCCCCAGATGAAGCCCCACCATGCAGCCACTGCCCCCCCGGCCAGGCCTTGGGGCTTCCTGGGGAGCTTCGTGCTGCTGGGGCCTCAACAAGAAGGCTCCCACCTCCGCCCTGAGAACCGCTGCTGCCCCGTGGAGCTTGATCGTGCAAGGAGCACACTCGTGCCCTGCGGACTCCTTGGGTGTGTGTACAGTTTGCATTTGATCCTTTTAGGAAGCCAGAACCAGCAGGAACCGAAGCATCTGGCTGGTGCTTATTTGACGCCAGAAGCACATGTCAGACCAGCAGAAGCCCTGGTTTCCTGGCCCCCCCGAGAGCAGCATCAAGGTGAAGTGCACGGGTGCCGGGAGCGGGAGAGACTGTGCCTTGCTGGCCGGTCTCTGCTAATGCCGTGGATACAGTACCACTCAATCACCAGGGACGTGTGCGGCTACGGGCCCCAAGGCTGGGCTGAGGTTTTATTGATGGCAGGCCATGGGGGTAGAGGGCATCAGAGCCAGCGGGGCCCGGATGCTGGAGGGGGGCCCACGAGCTGACCAGCACAGTATTCCACCGAAGCTGGGCAGCAACCCTTGGGCCTCCCTGAAGCCTCGCATGGCCCCAGGCCCTCTCCTGACCCTGATCAGGAGCCGGGGAGGGGCAGGATGGTCTGTGCACATCATCAGGGTAGGCAGTAAGCACGTAAGAAAGCGAACAAGGCACGGCTCGGTCCCACTAATAGGTAACGGCGCCTATTCCCCTGTGTGTGTCCTGAGCTAAGGACTTGGCGAACGGTAGTTAAACTACTCATAGGAAGACCCGCTGACCGGGGCGGTGCTTAGGTCTTTACGGTAAGAAGCCTGAGCAGCACGGGGACGCGCACAGGGCCACCCAGCAGGCCAGGGCCGGAATGGGCGCACACGGCCAGGCTGCCCAGCCTGAAGCCACACAGGCTGCCCTCACTCTCTGCCACGGCTCCTCGAGGACACTGAGACCCGTAGATGAGCAGGCGGATGTACAGATTCGGTGGAAGGGGAGCAAATGGTAAGCGCCCATGAGAAAGGCATAACATGCCAATGGCCGCAGACAAGTGGGACGCTGGGACCCATCCCAGAGCACATGCACATTCCTGCAGAAAGGGAGGAGGATGGGGAAAGCCTCACCCAGCGGGGATCCCCTCCACGGGCCAGGGCCTCCTGAGGTGTGGGTGCCAGGGTACCTGAGCATGTGTGCATGACCAACGTCCCTTGTGATCACCCATGCTATTTTAGCTTCTTAGCCTGAGAACCAGGGAGGTGGTAGTGGGAAGCTGACCTTCTCAAGGTCAAAACACCGGGGCTTAGGACGGCGTCCGGGACTTGCGAGGACCCCAGCACCCTCCCACCCCTGCTCCCACTGCCTGTGCCTGCTCAGGGAGCCCAGCTCTCTCCCTTCCTGGACGCGGTTCCAAACAGGCTCTGTGGCACTCCCACAACTCTTCTCCATTTACTCTTTGACCTCCCGGAGACACAAGGTCACGAGATCCAGTTCCCAGTATGGGATATGTTTACCTGTTGCCCCACATCCTGCTGGATTCGTGAGCCATCAGCGGTTTTGGCCTGACTTGCTGAGCAGCTGTTGTTCTAAGCAGCTCTTGTGTCCCCCAGGAGAATGCGTGTGAAGGACACAGGGGACTCTGGGCTCAGTCCTGACGCGGCGGCTACCGTGCAACCCTGTTCCCGCCCCAGGCTCCATGGGTAGGATCATTCCGTCCCCGCATCACAGACGCAGGAGGATGACTTGGCCATCTAACTGGAGGGCATCTGATGAGGTAAGGGCCGGTTTGTCAGGAGCCAGCTAGCTCGTACTGGCAGCGGGAGGAGGAGGGTCTCCAGCCCGGATGACCTGGGAGTCCTGTGGCGGCCTGAGCAGGCACCACACCTTCCCCCTGAGGAGACGAGCGCGGCCCCGAGTAAGGAGGGGCGGCAGCTCCGGGAGCACTCTCAGATGGGCGTGTCGGGGATCACATCTGAGATGATTCGGCACCAGGGCCACCCACCGAGAAAGGCTGTCCTCCGGGGGAATGAGGGAAACAGGTGGGAAGGGGACGCTGGCTCTGAGAACACCTGCGTGACACATCGGTATGGAATCTGCATGGCCTGAACCTCGGAGTTCCGGAACAGCCAGGTGCTTGCCCGGACGACCCCCTTGACCTCTCGCAACTGCAGAAGTGACGAGGGTTGCTTCGTCGCCAGTGAGGACTGTCATCCTGATGTTCGGATAGCAGAGCGCACCTGCTTACAGAATCAGGAGACTGGGGGGGCGCGGAGGACGCGGGCGTGTGGAGCACCTGGTGAATCACACGGAGGCCTGCTGTGCGCTGAGCACCGTGCTGTCACTCTCCGGGGACCCCGTGCAGAAGCAGAGGGAAAGCCCTCCGTGCCCCATTCCATGGACCCAACGTCGACAAGCCTCACAAAGAACCACTTCTAGTTTCAATCAAAGATACTGCGGGGAGTGGCGCTCTCGAAACCCTCATGGCCACGTGTGAGACAGGAGGAAAGGGGGTCCTCAGGCCAGCCCAGGGGTGCATCTGCGCACCCAGAATGCTCTTGCCGCCTGCTGGGCGGTGACTCCCACAGCCCCGGACGCTTTGGCTCTGCTCTCCTCATCCCTGTCTCTGATCTGGATCCCATCTTCCCACAAAGATGCCTGCATTTCCTCAGGCGTTTCATTCTGTCTGATTCCTGCCATTTCCTGGTTTCTCACCTTCTTTCAGTGACAGGGTCCCGATGGTCCTAAAAGCATAGGGAAAGCACGCTTGGTTGTGCTGGCCATCAGAAGAAAACCGTGCACAAGTATGCAGAAATGGTTTTGGTATGAACAACAGAAAGCCAGACCCGTGGTCATCTCCCTGACAGGTACCCTGAGGTCGGGTTGCAAAGGGCTGCAGGGTCATGGCAGCTGGGGCGGGCCGTGGCTGAAGGAGGGGCTGACACTAGGTCCCCAGCTTCCCACACCCGCCCTCCATCAGGCTGCACAGGTGCGGTACAAGAATGCATCGCTGCTGGGACCCCGCGTCCCCGTGGTGATGAGATCATACGGGGCTCCCGTTTGGTCTGTTTGTGCTGCTCTTTTCTCATAAAGAAGCTTTGGATTCAATGTATCTGTAACACACACACCCATACACATGGAAATTAAAAGCAGTAGTATATAAATGTACTGTTCCCTTCACGTATGCAAATCCTACAGAAGTGCGTCCTCAAGGCAACTCTTGTCTGTGATGTGCCGCAGGCGAGGGCTGGCCCCCTCCTTGTCTGCAGTCCCGCCGCCCTCTCAGCCTCAGGTTTCACCTCCAGATCGGGGTCACGTCTCTCCCTGGAGACAGATGCAATACAGAATTTTCTGCACCGTTGGTGACCAACTTGCAACCCAACTCCCTGCTCATTTAAGAAATTGGGGAAGCACGGCCTATTATTATAACGGACTGCTTCGCAGCGTTTGACTGGATGGCCCGGAGCCGCAGGTGCGGGCAGGAAGGCGGGCGAGCACCTGCCTGGAGCAGGGCCGGAGTCCTGCCGCCCGGAGGCCCGGGTGCAGCGGCAGCTCCCGGAGCACATCCCCCCTTTGTGAAAAACCCTCTCAGGGACACTTCCGATGCCTGAGCTCTGCTGTTCTGATTAATTCATTTAGGTGCAATTTTCTAATTGACCCGGAGTCACAAATTACTTTCTTAAACAGAAACAACGACCCAAGAAATTCTTGCGGAAACCGTCTTTCCCTTTCCTGCCTGAATACCTCAGATGTGAATGGCTCTGAGCCCCACTTCGTGTGCCTTCTCATTAAACCGTCTCTGACAGAGAGAACCACCCGGCTGTGGCAGCTTCTGTTCTAGAAAGGGGCTCTGAGAGCCGAAAATGTCACACCCAGTGTGAGCGACGAACAGAGGCAGAGCTCAGAGCTGTGCAAAGGGACCCTCGAAACAGCGTCTGCAAATGACTTGGGTCCCCTGGTGTGATGAATCATGGAGTCGCAAATCCTTTTTAGCTAATTGCTATCAGCTTGCGAGATTTTCCCTTCCATGTTCAATATCAATTTTCATGGCCATAGGAGATCGCGCTTCTCCCCTGAGCCCGCTGGCGACCGGCCGATCAGACAGCAGCAGGAGCACTTAGCTGCTGAGAGGGGGCGTCACGAAATCGCAGCTGTCCCCCGGGCTGCAGGGGAGGCTGGCCTGCCAGCGCCGCCCCCCTAATGCAGTCACGGCCGTGACCTTCCCGAAAGTCGTCCTCCCGTGTTGATGGAGTCTCCGCAGACTGTCAGCGCCCAAACCCCGCCTGGTTGGGGAACCACTAGGCTGCCCCCGGGCTGGAGTGTGCGGGGAGGAGGGGGAGCTCTGCTGACCCCAGGTGATATGCATGTGGCCAGCAGAGCCCTGTGTCACCAGGATGGGAGGTGGGCTTGACAGCACGCAGGAGGGTCTCCTACTTGAGCCCGGTCCCCACTGTCCCCCGGGACTGCCCTGTAGAGTTTCCAGGAGCCTGTGGGCTCTCCCGCACACGGGGGAGCCAGGGCCATGACATGCCGCCACCACCACGTGCACATTTGGCGAGAACGCCGCGAGCACACGTGTGCTGGGCCCTGAGAGCTCGTCCGGGCAGCAGAGGAGGCCCGCGTGTCAGGAGGATCTGGGCTTGTCCTGGCGTCCGAGGCGGCACTGTCGCGTGGCATTACTGACACGTGGGCTCCCTTCTGAGCCAGGACGATAGAAAGGCCTATTTCTGGAGATACGTTGCGAGGGACACAGGGCAACCATGCTGCTGGGACGAGGGACTCAGCCCACAGTGTCCCACCAGACCTTACACTCTGCAGAGCCTGCCTCGATCTTCCCCTACAGAAAACCTCGCTACAGACGAACCAGACTTTCATGCTCTGCTGTTTTATGCCGAAGCTAGTGTTGGTGACTTTTACTATTACTACAACTTTATTGTTATCGATATTTGCTGTTTGATCAGAGGCTGCATTTAATGGGATTTCATCCAGGGCTGGCACCAGAACTAAGCACCACACATACAAACCCACCGAATCCTTATCCCTATGTGTCCTGTGTCATCACTGCTCCTACGTTACAGGGAGGGGCCCACGCTCCTGGGGGCCATGCACAGGAAAGGCCATGCAGCACGGCGTGGTTTCTGCCCAGAACCACAGAACCTCCTTCCGAAGGCCGTCGTGCCCGCCATGTTTTATTTTGCCGACTTCTGCTTGTCTCATTCCCCAGCCAACCCTCTGTGTCAGCGCTAATGAGTAACTCTGTGAATGGCCTGAGTGCTCACGGCTTCTCCCTCCCTAAACGTGTGAATGGACGTCACGATGGCTGCACCGGTGGGGGGTGCCGCACACTCCAAAATCAGCGGGCCGGCTGAGCCATTGACAGGGGGTGAAAACCAGTTGAAGACCTTTCACAGGGGATTGGGGAGAGTCCTCCCAGGGCTCCCTCTGCTGCTCTGCCCCTGCGTGGTGGGAGGGGTACTCTGACGTCCCGATTCAAAATCAGGGGCCCAAGCCCAGCCATCCCGTGCTTGGCTGGTCACCTCTTTTGGGTCAGTGTGGAACTTCCACTTTGAGACTGGAGGTTACACTTGAGGGATGAGGGCGTCCAGATTGACTGGACCGGGGAGAAGGGCTCGGAGCCGGCACTCAGAGTCTGGGGTCAGTCCACGAAGCTTGCTGAGTCTTGATACCATTGTGTACAACACAGAAATAGAATTATGTGACTCTCAGGGTTGAACACATCAGGTTATCAGTAATGGCGGTTACTTCTCATCGGCATATATCCAAATCCTCATAGAAACGATTCTGTCTTCTCTGAGATGACCGCTCTCTGGATGCAGGGTGTGAGGCTGCCTATCCATGCAACCTCCGTTCTGACCCTATGTGCGAGCAGAGCTGGAAGGCAGGGACCATGCTCCGCTCTGGTGCTGAACATCTGTGCCTCGGTGGGTACGTCTGGCCTCCCAGAACACGTTTCCTTATTTGTAAGAAGTGGCCTGGAACAGGGTCTGTCTGTTGGTGCTGCTCACGAGGACCGAACAGGAGCATGGGCGGGCGCCCACTGTGACCAGTCCCTCTGTGTGCAGGGACGCACATGACATCACGGACCCTCCTATCTCCATTAGAAGGTGCGGTGGACCCACTTATGCCTAACAATTTCTCATGCTTAGAACGAGAGCGACAGAACATGGGACATAGACACGTGTGTGGAGGGAAGTCATGAGTTCCGCACGGCGAGGAGAGACGAGGACGAGGCTGTGCAGGAACACAGGGGACCGGGGGCTCCAGACGCAGCGGAAGAATGAAAACCAGGGTGGTCGGATTAACGCTCATCCCACCCGAAGGACGACGGGCCCTGGAACAGGAAGGTGGCCTCCCCAAAGATGCAGACGCAGGGGAAGGGAGGTGGATGGGGGACAGCACCTCACACACCTCAACCCTGTCCTTACTTGTGGAAATGCTCTGGGACCAGCGCTATGGAGCGGTGGCCCCATGCGACCAGAACCAATCCCTTTCTCAGAAGGAAGCAGTGTCCCAGGTCTGCATGCCGGCCCTACACCTGCTGTGGGCACACAGGTAAGGACTGGAAGTGTGTGGTTGTCCCACACCGGGCCTCGCCGTGGCTCTAAGAAAACACTCAACCAATCAAACAAATTCCTTAAACTGAATTATCTAGGTAGAAATTTTTAGGCTGTGGAGGTGAAACCACTAGGGTGCGTCACGTTTTTTGAACACAAGCCTAAGACTCTCTTATGTTTTACAAAAACACCGTGGCAGGTGGGTAAGCTGGCCCCGTGCATTTCCGGAGTTCTCCCACCCCTGGGCAGCGAGTCCTGGGCGGGGTCTGTCCTGTGCTCCCTTCCCCGGCTGGATGCGGCAGTTCCAAGGTGGGAGTTGTGGGACCCAGAATGTCGAGAGTTTTCTGCGTCCCCAAAGCGCCCAGCAACGGCTGCACCAGATGCTCAGGGCACCTGCAGGTTTTCTCACTAACTTTTCTGAGCAGTTAAGGACTCTACACCCAGTCAGAAAAGTCCTCCCGGGGCCCCTTGGTGGCTCTGTCAGTCGAGTGACTCTGGTTTCAGCTCAGGTCGTGCTCGCAGGGTCTTGGGATTGAGCCCTGTGTCCACTTGGTCCTGCGGAGGCTGCTTGAGATTCCCTCTCTCTCTCTTCACTCCCTCCACTCTCTCTCTCAAAAAACAAACAAACAAACAAAAAAATTCTCTTTACCGTCAGATAGAAGGGAAGTCGAGAAAAGTCGGAAGACCTGTCGGGCAATTCGTTATTTTTATTCTGCATTTGTATGTCCTGCCCCTTCCTTCCTTCCTGACCCACTGTGGGCTGCCCCCAACCCAACTCTGTCTTCCCAGCAACCTCAGACCCTCAGAATCTTCTCAGTGCTCACTCTCGGAGTCACTCACAGACACTGTCATCTGTCGGGCACCCCTCGTCGGAGCTGAAGGAAGGGGCATCCGCATCGTTAGGGCGCCTGCGACGTGGCTATGTCTGGGAGAGGTGTGGACCGGGCAGTCCTCACCACGGTGTCTGTGAGGCTGGCCGGAGGGGGACCTGGAGTTCGTCCTGTGTCCTCATTTCTGCCAGTCTCGTGAGGGGAACCAAAGGCCCTCAGCCATGCACCACAGGGCTCGGCCCTGCGCCTCAGCCCATTCCAACGACACTGGCCAATTTCATCACCACCTTGCAAGTGCGGGTGTGTTTCATATTTATTAGTGTTTTAATGACATCGCCCTCTCCCCAGGTCCTCGGGGAGATCCACAGGCTCCAGACCTTTGCCTTTGAACATTCTGGAGCCCAGCATCAAGAGAAGGTGACAAGAGCTGGGAGGACCCCCCCCGGACACCGCAGCCTCCGTGTCAGCCTCTGCAATTACGGCCCTTTTCTAGCAGACGGTAATTGAAACGTGCGAACCACACGGGCGCTGGTCAGTAACGGGGCCGGCGCACACACGGCACACGGGCTTTCCCGGCCGCCGGCGCGGTGCTCCGCTCTCCACCTTTTATCCCTCTCAGCATCATGACTTAATCCACTCTAATGAGGTGAGCTGCACTGCCAGAGCCCGGCGGCTCGTCTGGCTCCGCATGGGGTTTGTGAGAAGCCGGGAAGGACGGGACTCTGCCAGCTTCCCCCAGAGGAGCCGGGGCCCGGCTCACCAGCTCCCCTTTCCCCATCATGCTTCCTCCACGCTGGCTGGGATGCGGGGTGGCAGGCATGGGGCCATCGCAGGCTGGGCTCGGGCTCTGGGTCTCCTGCCTGCACGTTTACCTTCACGGCGCACATGTCTGTCCAGCTTGAGGGACACGGCTGGTGGCCACATGTCACTGTTGACAAACAGCAGGTGCCAGCCGGCAAGCAGCGAGCTCACGAAACCCTTTGGCCCCTTCTCCTTACCCATCTGTCCACGCGTCCCGAGCTGTGAGAGCCCGTGTGCGGGTGCAGCGGTGGGGACCGCGTGGATGGGACGATGTCGTTGACACACCGCCGGCCGGGCAGGGCAGGGAGGACCCACTTCTGACGTGGCAGTATGTTGGATGGAGAAACGAGGGCTGGTCTAATTGGCGCATCCCATATGTTCTCGGGGCTCCGTTGCAGAGGTCCGCAGCACGGCGGCCGCACCGGGGCTCAGATGTCAC
Organism: Pteronura brasiliensis; assembly: GCA_004024605.1. Taxonomy (NCBI): domain Eukaryota; kingdom Metazoa; phylum Chordata; class Mammalia; order Carnivora; family Mustelidae; genus Pteronura; species Pteronura brasiliensis. The sequence continues at coordinate 8,564 of PJEN01007545.1, read as the reverse complement.
CGAGCTGCTCTTCCACCTGCCCGGCCGCCGACCGGCTCTGCGGCAGCCTGTGCCCATGATTAGCATCTCCTCTCGCGATGACTCCACACTGCTCCACAGTGTGTCTCGGTCCCAGAAAGCACCGGGCCTGCGTCCCTTCCCAGGTGCAGGGACGAGCCCATGGTCTGCACAGCACCCAGAACCCCAAAACTCTTGGATGCGGGCAGCTCCGCAAGCCCTGCATGGGCCTATCTCATATTTTTATAATTAATACAATATTTTGCTTTAATGGCTTTTTTCTGTTGTTGAAAGCGGGGGAAAGAAGAAAAGGGGAGCACAATGCACTGAAAGCTCACGGGATTAAGCGCTCGGTCTTAATAAATGTACACACATCCACGGCCGGGAGAAAAAAATGTCGCTGTTACACGGCTTGAACCTCCCCCTTTTCTCCAGCCTTAATCTGATTTTTGCCAATTCCTTTTGATCTATCAGGGGCAGGCAAGTCAGGTCCACAAGTACAGATGGACTAAATATGGAGATTAGCCCCTTCTCCTCCTGCCTCAGCTCCTAATACCTGATTAAGTCTAGAATCGCACGATTGTCTCCGAGCCGGCTATCAGAGTGGCCGGGCTCAGAAGGGGGCAGGATGAAGGCCGATTTTGTAATGGATACTTATTTTATCCCAGCGCTCTAAGGAGATTAGGCCTGGGGGTGTCACATTAGCCGTGATCTCTGGGCCCCTGGCCGGCTCTGGCGGTTTTCAAACACCTCTCCTCGGCCTTAGAACAAACAGGGAGCCTGGACCCAGCGGCCCCATGTCGGGCATGAATAATTGCTCACTGCAAACTGTTTGAAGATCACAAAGTGCTGTGTAAATTACTCAGTTTGGGCTTTAGTCGGGGTGATTTGTGGTGACTTATTGAATCTTTTCACAGTTCAGAATTAAACTTTCTCCGCTGCTAACTGCAGGCCGCAGAGAAAGGCAGCGGGCTCTGAGCTGACAGCATTGCCCTCAGATCAAGCTCGCAGGAGCGAGGCGGGGCGAGCCGGCCGGCCCGGCGCTGCAGAAGGTGACCGGGAGGCCGGGCTGCTCTACCACGGTGTGCCTATTCAGCATGAAACTTAAAATAGCTATTGAAACTAAAAAAAAAAAAAAAAAAAAAAAAGGAGGGGGGAGGAGGAAGGGAGCTGCTTGCTTGGAATCACCCACACATTTTTGGCATGATCTCTCGGGCAATTTTCCCACCAGCACATCCAATTTATTTTTTGTTTGTTTTCAAACATGGCACATTTCTTTAATTAGTGAGGGCAAACAAGTTAGAAACAGAAAGAGAGAGGAAAAAAAAAAAAGTTTAAGAATTCTGGTCGGGGAAACATGTGATTACACCACATTGAATCTAGGGGACTGAGCTGGGCTGGTCGGCTCCCATCGGAGTCATCAGGGGCAGGAGGACTTCCCCGGGTGCGGACGGCCCTGTGCCAGCGTGACCCAGCAGCATCTGAGCGGGGAGTGTCCTGCTTTTGTGTTCCAAATACGTTTGTGCCTCAGGTTTTTGAAGGTTCTGTAAACTGGCGCGCAGCCCTCCCTGGTTTGATGCAGGAGGTTGCTTGGAGAAATTAATTAGCTACTATGTATTTTTTCGTTATATCTACCTGATCTAAGTTGTTTTTGTGAAATAGTCACAAAGCTACAAACAAATTCCACAATATCTGAAGTAACAATGGAGATTTTTAATCTTGCCAAATGTGGAAACAGTGTGAGAATACGGACAGTTGCTCTGAAGGGATTTTATGGTAAAGGAGCCCGGACAGTACTGGTGTGTTTTTGCTGTAGCAATCTGCTTTCTAATTACTAAGACACTTACCCTCAGACGTCTGAACACAGAAGTATTTTTAATCACATATCATTAAGGAAAGAATCAAAGTTAGAATATGGAAGTAAAAATGTAATTAATTACCTATTAATTATGATGCATTAATTAAAAGGTTAGTGTGATTTCTTTGCATGCTCACTTATTTTCTGATTTATTTTTATCTTACTGTATTTTTAAAACAGCTATTGACTAGGCATTCTCAGCAATTAAGATTTTCTGAATTCACTCCTGAAAATGTAAAGGAACGCCACCTACGTCCCTACAGAGCACTGTGCGCGTCCCTGGATGGGGTCGCTCATTATGTAATTACTAATGTACATTTATCACCTGGTAACGACCAAGAAAAATCGAGAAGCAGAACCTGAGTATATTGTGCTTTGTCTTAAAGTAGGATTAGTAAATGGAAAAAAAAATCAATGCAAGTCTCCATGGTAAAGGTAAGTAAATTCCACGACCCTCGTTAAAGTCAGCCTAGTCAACCACTCGCCCCAGCACTTACCTAAATTACAGAAAGCCGAGCAATGCTTGGAAGGGCAAGCCGCTTCTGTCTTAAACCCGTGGGCCCACCAGGCACTGTTCTGTGTTCGCCGTAGGCGCATGGATTCCTGATAGACGTGCAAATAGCAAAATGAGACATTCTAAACAACGGGGCTTTGTGCTGGTGGACTATGAGCTCCTAAGAACAATCTAGAGCATTGTTTTGATTCGCCACTTCATTTGGCTATAATCTATCTGAATTTAGACCAGGTTATTTCTCCCAGGACAATTATATCCTAGTAGGAAAAACAGTATTTCTACATATTTAATTACTGCAACATCCAAGGCATGGTGCTAGTCTCTTTGGTGATACCCAGGTAAGAAGCTTCTAGAAACTTCTGACCTTCGGAGATTTACGGGAGAGTGTGTGTGTGTGTGCGTGCGTGCGTGCGCCGGAGGAAGGTGGAGACGGACTCGTGACAGTAACAAACATCCTACCTTCTTACTCTCATCGTCTGTTCCAAATACGTCACACGTAATAACTCGACTATGTTGGGAGGTGGACCCATCACAGTCTCCACTTTACGTGGTGTGAGATCCTACCAGCCAGAGCATGACAGAGGTCCTTCGGGAGCCCGTGCTGCCCAGCTCTGGGGCCCTTGGTCTTCACCACACCCCTGCCTCCTATCCTGAGGCTTTTGAATGCAGCGAGGTGCACATCCCAGAGAAGGCTTGTGGACATGTCGCTGAGGATGGGGAGACAGAGCCGGGCTGAGTTCAGGCTGCAGAGGGGTTGGGGCCTTGGGAGGCGGCCCACCTGCATGGGGCGGACACAGGCCAGCCCCTGAGCGTCACATAGCGCTAAGGCTGCAGTGCTCACAAAATGAGGTAAGACTGAGTCAGTGCGACCTCGTACTGAAGGACTTGCACCCAAAATGACTGAGGCTTACACACTGTTTTTTTAACGATCACATCTCTGGGTAGCTGCACTAGTTTCATCCTGTTTGTGAGGCTGTGTATCTTTCTTGTGACTTGTATTAAGTCCTTAGCATCCAGCTGAAATGTTACCTGCCATTTGTGACGGTCTACCACAAGCCCCTCAGCTCCAGCCCCGCGTGTAGACTTTCAGGCCACGTCAGCTCTAGGACCCCTCAGTCGGTGTGTGGGAGATGCTCCATTATCACGATGCATGGGTCCCTTGTAGGTTGAGCTCCTGGGTTCCTCAGAGTCCTCAGGGCTGGGAAGGGCAGGGAAACAAAGCCCCAGCTCCCTGCTTTCGACAGGAAAGGGCACAGTGCGGAAGCAGTTTGGTTCGGTTGTCAAGGATACTGTCAGGCATCTGTGACCCAGAGCCCATGAGGACAAGACAGCAGGGTTGGCCATCTTGTTGGGCTTAAATGTCCCTGTCATACATAGGATTTTCTGTGACTTCCTCTTTTTTCCAATGACAGTGGAAGATCAGTTGCCATTTCTTCCTTCAAAGGCAAACTCTGTGTGAAAGGAGCCCAGGACCACATTTCCTACAGATGCTTCACTACCTCAGCACGGCAGTGGGAAGCTCACTCTCAGCCAGGCATGGGAGACGTGCTGTGGCTTTTGAGAGAGCAGGGACATGGTGAGTCCGGATTCCAGGGAAACCTCCAAGCCCAAGTTCTCACAAAGCCAACCTCACAGTGTATGCTTTTCTCACAGAAGTAAAAGGATTCAGTGCACACACTACACAAACACAGATTATAGCTTCCTAGATATAATCCAGATGGCTGACGATCTGATAAATGTGAAGTTAATTATCAGGCTGGATGGTCAGACTCTGAGCTTGGACCCCCAGCTTCACTGCTTTGTTGCTTTGAGGCTCTGGGCAAGCAATTGAGGTTTTGTGTGCCTCATTTCCACATCTGTGAAATGGGAACAATAATAGCACCCAGCTGACAAAGAGAGTGCCAGGAACAGAATGAGTTCTTGTAAACATGAACAGCATCAGGCATTAGGCACCTTCCCTGTGTCAGGCTCTGGTACAGATGATACAGACGCTGTGAAAGAAAGAGAGAGACCCATGATTCATTGTTCACGTGTAGCACCCAGTGGTCCATGCAATATGTATCAACCAATGAAGCATGGAGCACAGCATCGAAAACTAATGTTCTGTATGACGACTAACATAAAACAATTATAACAAAAAATAAATAAAATAAAATAGAAAGAAAAACACCCTGTAATCACAGGGGAGGGGGGCAGATGTAAAAAGTAATCAGGAGAACAATACAAAAGAGGGTCATTTCCTTAAAGAAGATAAAATATCTGCTATGCAGATGCATTACCAATCATTGACCAATGAAGGGGGAAGACAAGGATGGTTTGATCCTGCTATAGTCTTAAGGGAAGCTCAGGCTGAGGAAATTATTGAACAATGGGGTGGGCTCAGACAGAAGATAAGAGTCCCTTCTAAAGTTCCAGGCTATGTGTTGCGATTTGCAGCTGGAGGACTGTGCTGGCAGGGGACAAGGGGCTGGGGCAGCAGGCCAGGTGTGCGAGTATTTGAAAAGGGAGGTAAATCCAGACTTTTTATTGCAGGGATTGGTCTTCATCATGCACATCAAGACGGAGAGACAAAAAGTGTCAGAGCAAGTGCAAATTACCAGATGCCCTTGGGGAGTTCAGGTTAGCTCAGGCTGTGGCACGCACATTGTGTCCCATAACTGCATACATCCATGAGCAGTTCCACTCTCCGCATTCTTGCAGCACCCTACGGCTTTCCCTGGGGTGGTGATTTTTGAGCTATTTATTGTATATTTACTCAGTACCTCTTTATATACAACTATACCCTTTCTGTCCCCTTCCATAGCTCTGCGTGGCAAGACGGCATGGGTGAGAGGTGAGCAGCCACCGGAAACCTCATCAAACATGGCTCCGTGTGTTTCATTGCTGTAAGTATACTGCTGGGCGTGTGCAGGTGAGTTTTGTCACTTCTATGCATGTATCCAGAGATTTATGATGATTACTTCAATATGATTTTAATTATCCAGTTTTTACAAATAGTCTTTAAATAAGCTAAATAAATTGCTGTGTAAATTTTACAAATATTAGAATTACTGTCACTTGCCACAACCAAACCTGTCTAAGTGTGATACAATTTGTTCTTATTAGTGTTTCTTTTCCAGAAAACATGATAAAAGTCCTGATTCTCACATCCCACAACCAGAGATTTGGGATTAGTGAGTTTGGACCAACGACTTAGAATCTGCATCCTAACACACTCCTGGGTTATTTTGATTCAGCTTGAGAAGCCAGATAAACCCCTGTACCCTGACCTTCTGAGTCTTCTCCCTTGACAATAGCTTATTGCAAAGCAGTATCGTGAGCAAAGAGTAAAATAACAAAACGTTTGACTCAAAAAGGCAAGTCAGTATTTTTAATGCTTTGCCATTTGAGGTACCAACAGTAATGGGTTCTTTCTGCCTACTTGCCGGGAAGCCTGAAATCCCATCATTTCGGATGTTTCCTCATCCAGCCCCATTGCCTTTGCACCTGTGCAGAGCAAATGAGTTTCCTCCACCCTCCCATCTCCATACCTCTATCCACGTGGCCACCACAGAGGCACCAGTGAACATGGGGATGCTTACGTCTTCATTTGCATGTCGTTGCTCCAAACAGAAGGACCGATTTGCCAGAGTCACCTCTCACTGCAGTGGAGCACGCAGTGGTTTTCTTTGGTTGGTCTAGCCCAGTGCCTAGATTTAGGGTCCCACTCACCTGCAGTAGTGCCCCGACACCCAGTCGTGCTAATTCACAGCCTCATCCTTCAGATCCCCACTGTGCAGAAGGCCCCTCAGACTCAGACTCTAAAACAGGACTTCCTTGGGGCTAGGAAATTGCTCCAAGGAGAGGCAGGCAGAGGTCAGAGCTTAGGAAGGAAGTGACAGTCCTTTGAAAATTGCAGGGATTGGTTCAATAATTGCCCAGCAGAAATAAACCATGGCCCAGACCCCTGGGCTAAAGAGCATGCCCTGGGCTCTTTTGTAATGACTTGGGGCCTCTGTTGGGAATGTGGGCTGCTTCAGAGCACCTGTGGCCACGGTCTCTCAGCACTGCAGCATACCTGTCAGTCCTGCAGGTCTCCTAATAGAGACTGATCAGTAAAGGTAGACAAGGGGTCTTTGGTGGAGACAGCACAGCCTGCAATGGCGAGGCACCCCTAGACCCCACTAAGCTCCTGCTCCAATGGCGCACCCACTGAAAAGATGACAGGATAAGTAAATACTGTCCCTTCTCTTGAGTTCATAATAGAGGCCAGAAGAGGAGGCAAGGTTGTTCTAAGAGGCCACAGAACATCTATCTTCAGGGACAGCAGCGTTCCCTGGGGGTGTGCCCTTGCTGGGATGATGCCATGGTTTTCACTGGGACATGCTTGTCCAAGTTCCTCTACTGGTTACCATTCTCACTCCTCCCCTCCATAGGCACCCACAGGTATGGCTTTAATGAAACACAATTTTTTTAATTAAAAGTTAATTTGATACACTGTAATAACATTTGTTAAAGTATAAGATTATTAATTATCTTGTAAAATGGAGAAGTGTCTCTCAGAGGTAAACATATTTAGTGTTTGAAACATCCCTTTATATTCTCTAAGTGCATATATGTCTCTTGAGCACATTAAAATTGCAGTCGTTATGGGCACCTATTTTTTTTCCAGTATATTCTCCCTTTTTAAGTTTCTTGATCCCAGAACATTTGGATAGATGCATGCTTCACTCTTACAAAGAAGGCCAAAAAAATGATCTCAGCTTAGAATCCTGACTGCGTCCCAGAGTTTCCCTGAGAGACAGCCCTTCAGTGGAACCTCTGGGTTTAATTGTGTGCACATGCTGAAACTCTCACACAACGTTGTCAAAAGGCTCTACGGAAAATTCATGCCAAATTTTTAAATTCCACTGAAATTCTGAGAGAGGTGACTCAGGGTGTCCTGGCTAGAGCCCAGCGTTCCCTACAGCATACCAGAAGACCCGGCGGAGCTTGCTAACCCAGCTTTCATTTTATATAGACACAGTCACATTGGCCAATGATGTCATAACTTTATTCGGTGTTTTTATTTCCTATATTTCTATGTTTGCATTTTCTGCTCATTGATCTTTGGTAGAAATTAGGTACTTAGAGTAATTATCTGACAAAGTTAATTATTTTTTCTTTTTTCTTTTTTTTCTCCATTTTCACCCTCTTTTTCTCTGTTTAGAGTGTTTTGGATGTCCTAATATTTGAGCTCTTCTGTGGCTAAATGTGTTTCACTTTCTCATTCTTCAGATCAGATAAAGAAAAAAAATCATTTTGTACAGTAATTCTCTGATCTATTTGAAGGACACTTTTTCAAAGGATATAATTTGACTTTCTGTCACTTTTCCCCCCAAATACTTACTTGTGGAAGTTATTTTCTGCGTGATGTGTCCTTGCTCAGTGCGCAGCACCTCTGGCTGCACCATCTGAGAGTCTGACTTGGGTCTGTTCTGTTACTCCGAGCATCAGCCCTCAGGTGAGTTCTGTTTAATAATAATAGGTGATGTCATCCAATATCAGGGACAACAAGACCCCACTCGTCACTCTTACTTTTAAATAGTGTCTTGCTGACACTTTCTGTTATGTTCCACGTGAACCCTGGAGCTCTTTGTTTCAAGGTACAAAAATCTCCCTGATTTTGAACATGGGCTTTAACTCAGTGCATGATCGCGAGAGCACCTGATACTTCTGAATGGTCAGTACCAATGTGAGGGGGTTTTATGTATCCTTATCCTTTCACTCAGGGCACTGCAGCTGCTACCACTTTCTGGAACAAGAAGTTGAGACAGAAATAAGGCTCTGGTGGCATTCAGCCCAGGCAGTGTGGGGACACACTCCATTTGGCCACCCAATTCAGACACAGCAAACACCCTCCTTGCTGTAGATGTTTTCTGTTGGTGACATCTCCAGCCTCCTCCCACAGAGCCCGTCTGCCTGGAGGTGAGGGCACAGCGGACAGGGTCTGACAGACATCCACGAATCTTCTAAACTGTCCCATGACATTCTCAGTCCTCAGTGGTGGACTTGTTACCAAGGTTTCCATTTTGTTCTGTCACTCAGAAACTGCCCATCCCTCTGTCATCCTCCATTCTATCGATTCCATTCTTTCCTATCTTTTTCCCGGAGTTTGGACATGATAGTCTGACTTCCAGTTCACAAACTTTATCTTTTGCATTAACTCAACATTTT